>CM060706.1:107472753-107652888 GCA_030686995.1 Artemisia argyi | reverse complement strand
CGTATATGGGAGAAACCATGGATAAGTATGAATGTGGACTTTCTGATGATGCGCGTAAGCAGATAGCGCAACTGAACAAGTTAAGAATGAAGTATGTAGCGTGAATTCTACTTCATGACTCCAATTTGATGAAAGATAAGATCCGTGGTATGATGGCTGCTAATTAACAAGAAATGTTAATGAAAAACAATTGTTTTGGTTTCTGACTTTTTTATATTATGGTTAAGCTTAGATTATCAGGATGGTTGCAAATAGTTTGGGATTTTGAACTGGATGATTAAATTTCTTTTGATTATCGTTGATGGATATTTTAACATTATGTTTTATTATATTAGTTATAGTTTTGATGGTGTACGGATTATATTAAGATGATCGCATAATTTTTGTTATTGTTTTACTTTGATTGTGTAATCTTGGTAGTTAACTATATAAATTGTTTTAGTATATAAAATTTAGCACATGTGTGCATATGTGTTTTTAAACATATAAAGTATAAAGAACTTCTTATAAACTTCTAATAGTTGTCTATTTAAAAATGGGGTAAAAAGAACTTCTTTACAGAATGTAAAGAACATATTTACATTTTTAAAAACTCATGTTATAAAGAACTTCTTTATGCACCATTTGTAAAAAACACAAATGTTATAAACTTTTATATTACTTTTTTTTTAAAGGAGTTTAGTATATAAAATTTGGCACATGTGTGCATATGTGTTTTTAAGCATGGAGGTATATAGAGTTTCTTATAAACTTATTAAACTTGTGTTCTTAAACATGTGCATATGTGTTTTTAAAAGAAAACGCATGTGTGCACATGTGTTTTTTAAACTTCTTATAATTGTCTATTTAGAAATGGGGTATAAAGAACTTCTTTACAAAATGTAAAGAATTTATTAACATTTTTAAAAACTCATATGTTATAAAAAAACTTCTTTACGCACCATTTGTAAAAACACAAATGTTATAAACTTTTATATTACATTTTTATAAAGGAGTTTAGTATATAAAATTTGGCACATGTGTGCATGTTTTTTTTTTTTTTTTTAAACATGGAGGTATAAAGAATTTCTTATAAAATTAGTATACTTGTGTTATTAAACATGTGCATATGTGTTATGAAAATTTGTCACATGTGTGCACATGTGTGTTGTAAGCTTCTTATACAATAATGGTTAATGACATTTGTTTGCACATGCGCAAAATAGAACAAAAAAACACAATTATAAATGCAAATGTGATAAAAATACAGATATAGGCATTCTATGCTTTGGATAACACAAAAGCAAATATATATTTAAATTATAATGTTATGGAAAATATCCAATACATTAATAGGACATAAGAAACGTAGCAACTAATTCAATCAAACACAAAATTTATTCTAGAAAATTATTAAATATAAAATAGGTGAAACATATTTTGTGTTTGAAATAACATGCATCTTCAAAATGTTTACTCATCATCTATATTGTCATCTGCATTGATTTGCTTCCCTTTGTTTGTCTTCATCTTACAACTACGGATGTTGTGTCCAAATTCATGACACATGCCGCATTTGTGTGTTTTTGGAAAACGTTTAGTTTTTCCAGATGATCCACTACCTTTTCTTTTTTGTTAAAAGTAGGGAGACAATAGTGACACCTTCCAAATTGTGATATAATTCTTGGTTTTTAAAAGATGGTGAAGACATGTTTTGAAAGGAAATTAAGAAAAGTTAACAAATGATGGTGTGTGATATTTGCCGAGTGATAAGGTTAAAAAACAGTATTAGGGTTTTCATAAAATAGGTTTGTATAAATAAAGAAGATTTTGTAACAAACTTGGCTAAAACAAAGGATTCAAAAGTGATTAGAAAAAATTGGGATAACAAAATCTTTATATTTAATATACTGATTTGATATTAATTGAATGCAAATAAAATAAAATTTCTTTCATAAAATTAAAAGATAATATCGATCAATAAGAAAGGTTAAAAGTTGATTGTTTAAAAAAATCATACAAAATATGATTTGGATAAAGCTGGTAACAAGGTGAAAATGCTTATAAACCTAAACTAAAAATATGTGGTTAACTAAATAAATGATGCAAGCTCTAATGTAAAAGACCCAAGGGCAGGATGGTTGTGTGTGGTGTGTTAAAGGTTGAGGCTGGGTAGAGGTCAGGGGTTCGAACCTTTGGCTCACCCTTCACTTCCCCAGCTTCCTTTTTTCTTCTTCTTCTTCTTCTTCTTCTTTTTTTTTTTTTTTTTTTTTTTTTTTTTTTTTTTCTTTTTTTTTTCTTTTTTTTTGAAACAAACTGTTTCATCAGCTATATATATATATATATATATATATATATATATATATATATATATATATATATATATATATATATATATTTGTGAATTCAATTTTTTAAACACTTCAATATATTCAAGATATGGTAAATGAAATTTGATTGCACTTGTGCATAAAATTACAAAGTGAATATAGAATATAAGATAGTACGAAATAAGACAAAACTAGAATTTGAGATATGAAATATCTAAACAAAGTATCAATGTAATTGAAACAAACCACACATTAAAAAGTACTGTAATAGAGTAATAGAAAAATCCAACTGCTTTAAAAATAAATAAAAGCAAATAAAAGATGTTTATGTTGTGAGTATGCATCTACTCATTGTCTGATGAACCATTCTCAGATGAATGATTATCGTAACCTTCGTCCTCGTCTCCAGAAACTTGATCGACTAGTCCTTTGCCCTTGCCTTTATTCTTTTTGCACGTGCGCATATTGTGACCAGACTCGTTACAAATGCTGCAAGTGCGACTTTTCTTCTTTGTTTTTGACTTACTTTTTGCTTTTTCACCAGGACCAATAAACCTTGAGCCTCCAGTCCCACACCCCTTATTCTGTATGCCTTGTGGTACTTTGACAATAACTTGTTCAGGCGTAGTAACGCCTAGCAATTTCTGGCATACCTCTTCAGTGTTGGGAATGCGTTTTTCAGTTGGAAGCTCTGCATCTAGATTTCTTTTTAGCTTGTTAACCTTTTCAAGCAATTCAGATAACTTTTATGTGTCATTCCTTATGCGATCTATACAATACTCTAACGAGGCGTGAAGATCAGAAGCTAGGTTATCAGTCTCTTCAATACACGGACCATATCTGTGCCTCTTTTCAAGCAAATGATTAGGCAAAACATCTTTTGTCCACCGTTTACTAACATATCTGTCCGGAATCTGGTTAATAGAATTAATACGAAAAACACAGAAAATGTGACGACACAGGTATCCATGGCGTCCAAAATGATTATATGAACACTTAACGCTACCATCTGCCTCATTAATAAAAACCTGATAAATGTATACATTATGTAAATTTTACGTTTAGGAATATATCGATAGTAACAAAAATGATATCACAAAAAATAAGTTAAAAATAAAATCAAATATCTTATCGTAAGTTTACCTTAGCGTTAAAAACACTTCGGTTGTTTTTGTTCGTTTGTTGTATTGAACAGACTTTCAACCCATCTTCGAAGGTAACACTCATTTGGGAACATGCATAAAGACCTTTGAGGATTTCTTTTTGAACCTATTCACGATGAAAAATGGGTAAAAGTTATTTAATTATGCACATGTAGTGTGTATCTGAATGTGAAACATGTACTAAATAGTAAAAAATTGATTATGAATTAAAGTAACTAAATTTAAGTGTGTACCTCTCTAAAGATTGAACGCGTGTACACTTGACACGCATGTCGTTCAATTGGTAGGTTAGTGAACATATTAGGAGTTGAATCAATAGTACGATTGTGAATGAGACGTTGGGTATATCGTTGCTTCTCCATTGCGCCCTCCAAACAAAGCATGAATTGAACGAGCATGTTACGAGCATGAGAATGTATCCGAAAAAATGCGTTAGTACTTTCGGACCGGGATGTGGTCTTCATAAGGTAGCACATTGGCAATTCCTTGAAATATGCGGGTATCCACATCTCCCTCAATTCGAACATTTCTGACAACCATTTGTTATCAGAAAGATTAAACATCCCAATGAGCTCATGCCATCGCTCCACAAATTCTGTTGGCTCAATAAACACGTTCCATATAAGCTTATGAAAAAGTCTCTTAAATTCAGAATCTGACTCAACTTCACCACATATGTGTACATGTGAAAATGTAGAAAAAATATAATAACATAAGTATTAAGCAGACACAATATGCTAACAGTTAAAAAACACATGTGCATAAAGTAAAACCACATGTGCATAAACAAACAATATGCTAACAAAAAAAAAACAAAAAGCATGTACATGATTAGGAATGTACCTTTCCAGGGAATTTCTGGGTTATGTGCCACATACATAACCGGTGATGTGATTCAGGGAATACATACTCAATTGCCTTGCGCAATGCTGGATCTTGGTCTATAACAGCTAACATTGGCACTTTCCCATGCACTTGTTTAAATGAAGTCAGAATCCAAGTGTATGATTCGAATGTTTCATCAGCCATTAACGCATCACCAAAAGTGACACACTTTTGGTGGTGGTCGATGCCCGTAAATGGGACAAAAATCATCTGGTACCTATAAATGTATTAGGATAAAAATAAATCAAAGATTGTGAAATATATATATAAGATCATGTATAAACAGAATTAAAAAATGTATCATCAATACCTATTCGTACGGTAAGTAGCATCAAACAAAACCACATCACCGAAAGCATGGTAATTGCATTTCATTGTCTCGTCAGCCCAGAACATGCGAGACAACACATCATCAGCGGTGTGGTATTCAAAAGAAAAGTTCGGTACATTCTTTTTTCGGTCATTCATTTTATTTATTAACATCTGTGCATCCCTTGGACCTATATATTTATTAATAGACCACCGAAAGTTCTTCCAATCTGAAGGCTTACCACGAACCTTGTGATAGCCACCCAAAAAAGCTACTCTAAGACGATGAGCTTTAGTGGGCCCAATATTAGATAGTGACGCACGATGAATAAACACTTTTTCACTAAAATCCAACTTTCGCCTAGCTGATGTAAGGTCCATGTTATTTTCATCGACAAGTGGATGATTATGGTTTTCAACGAAATCATATAACTTATAGGACGAAGTACCACGAATGGCCTTAAACCTAACACATGCTTCACAATCAGTTACAGTGTAGTTAGAATATCATTTTTTCCTTGGATTTTTAACACCTTCGGTCTGATTATCCTCATCTAGTTTTTCTTGCAACAAAGTGTCTTTAACTATGGTTTTCCTAGGCTTACCAGCTTTGCTACAAAGTATGTATTTGTGAGTAATCTCACCTTTTTTACGCTTTGTTGTTGATTTTCTAATTAAAAACCTTGCCTTTAGAGAATATTCAAGATACATGTTGTAGGCTTCATCAAAGTTGTCAAAAACTTGTTGTTCGGTTGGCTTTTCATCAACCGGTACATCTGGAATGTAATACTTATGACCTTTGGGCGTGGGTACACATTCTTCATCAGATTCGGAATCAACCAAATCAGAAAAATCTACGAAATTTGAAAATAGTATTAACATGCATGTTATATTATAATTAAATACACTAAGATTAAGGTTGGAAACCCTAATAATAAATACATGTGCAACACATTTATAACACATGTTTATAACACATGTTCTAACCTTCGTATAATGCAAGAAAAAATAAATAATAAATAACTAAATATATGGTGTAAAGAAAACATAATCAAAATTAAACATACGGTGTTAAAAAGATGCAATAAACTATTCTAAACATGCGCATGTATAATTTGATAATTATCTAACAATAAAAAAGGAAAATATTTACCTGAAGAATCATGTTCATCAGAATTAACTGTCTCATCAACGTTTTGAGGATGAATACCATCATGCGTTTGTGATTCAATGGGACCTGAAAGATTAGAATTGTGTTCAATATTTTTTTCATGAATGGGATCCATTGCGGTTTCTTTTTTTTTAAAGAATTCTGTGAAAAAAGATTGGTGGTATTCGATGGTGATGATTGAATTAAGTTTTACCGTTTGATATTTGCCAGGCTAATTGAGAAATAGATAACTGATAGATCGTGTCTTGCATTGATCGTGTCTTGCAATAATGCAAAATACCTGTTATACCCCCATGAAAATATGCAGGAAATAATAAAACGAAAATTAATTATCTAAAATCTCATTGGTCCTTGGCGGTTCTCGCAATTCAAATGGTTCTGAAAAGAACCTTACACTATATATATATATATATATATATATATATATATATATATATATATATATATATATATATATATATATATATATATATATATATATATATATATTTGTCTTCAATAATTTGGATTTATCCTGAAAAGGGAAGGCTTTACCCAAGTTGATTATTTGTAGACGTAGATTCAAACCCCGTGAATTAGTAGGCCAAAAGGTCAAAAACCTTTCGAACAAACATGTAATGTATAGTTTTATATACTTTAACTTTTTATAAAGTATAAATTACACAACTGTGGAGTATATGTAAAGTAGAGTAACCCAAATGTCAAAAGGTGAGTAATAAATTTCCTTAGATTAAATAAAATATAGTAAAAGAAGTTTGAAACTTATTTTAATAACGAGTTCGTATCTTATTCTTAACTTCTTAAGTTCTGCAAGACTCCTGGCTCTTTGTTCAAACATTTATAATGACATAGTTTTCAAAACCCTCTTTTAGTGTTTGTTATGAGGCTTTTGGCTGTGCGTGAACCATCGATCAACCCATCCCATTTTTTACAACAGACGACAACCTGACCTTCCTAATTTTGAGTTTGACAGCAAGCGACAACTAAAGAATCTATTTTTTTTATATAGCAAACAATAACCAAATAGCCCGCCAGGATTTTTTGACAGCAAACAATAACCTAACAACCCAACATTGGGCAGCAAATAGCAGGTCCAAACATCGCATTTAAAACATAGTTTAAGTTTTAAACTCTCACCCATTCAAAACACAAACATGATTTTTTTTATGACACAATGCACGCCCCACCAAATGCATGTGAGGTTAAGATGTGTATTTAGCTTAGAGGTTAAGATTTATTATTTTTCTATCTTTAAAGTGCCTGAAACAGTTTTGAAGAGTATGGATAGTCTTCGTGCTTCGTTTTTCTGGGGGGGGATCTCAAGATAAGAAAAAAATTGCTTGGATTAAGTGGTCAAATGTTATGGCTTCGTTCGATAAAGGTGGTTTGGGTATTGGTAGTCTGAAATCTTTTAACCTCGCATTGCTTCAAAAATGGCGATGGAGGTTCGCGTCTAATCCAAATGCGTTATGGGTTCGTTTAATTAAGGCTTTGCATGGGCATGAAGGGGGATTTAATCAACAAGGGTTCAAAATAAATGGTTTATGGGCTAAGATAATTGGTTCTTCTAATCATTTGCATTCGAGTGGTGTTCTTCCGACTGATTCGTTACGGTTTAAAGTGGGTTGTGGCACCTTAATTCATTTTTGGAAGGACACGTGGGTTGGGGATTATCCCTTATATCTTCGGTACAACCGGTTATTTCGTTTGGAGAGAAACAAAGATTGTTTGGTTATTGATCGTATCTTTAATGGATAACGGCGTTGGAATTGGTCTAGATCGGAGTTGAGGACTCGTAATATGTCCTCTCTTAATGCGTTAATGGTTGAGATTGGAAACATGGAGATAACTTCTGTATCCGATGCATGTGTTTGGTCGTTAGCGAATGATGGTATGTTTTCTGTTGGAGTCACGCGTCGATTTTTAGATGATCATTTTCTGCCTTCTTTGGTTCCCTCGATGATTTAGGAAAAAATGCTTCCCCGGAAAGTTAACATATTCCTTTGGCGTTTAATCTTGGATAGACTTCCTCATCGGTTGAATCTTTCTTCTCGAGGTATGGAAATTCAAGAGATTTTATGTCCGTCATGTCATGGAAGCGTGGAGTCAAATCAACATATCTTCTTTGCTTGTAGTATTGCTCGTAGTATATGGCAGCTCGTTCGCCGGTGGTGTGACATATCTATGCCACAATTTGACTCTATCGATGATTGGCGAGAGTAGATGAGCTCATGGTCCACATCTTTAGCGAAGAAGCAACGTATTTTTGTCATTTCCGTGGCTTCTTTATGGGTGATATGGCGTTATCGAAATAGTGTCATTTTTAACTCTCAATCTATGAGGAAATGTGACATTTTCGATAACATTCGTTTGTTTTCTTTTTTTTTTTGGATTAAATTTAGAGGAGGCAAGTTTAGTAGTTGGACTCATTGGTTAAATTCTCCTATGTACTTCTAGCTTCTTGCTAGTGTTTTTCTGTTTTTATATATCATGTTTGCTGTTCAAAAAAAAATATAAAGACACCCCATACGTAAGCTGAGACCTAAAAGGAATAACTTATAAAAAGAGTTTAAAGTTATAAAGTAATTTGTCAAGTAAGCCCTGCGACTCAATGACTAACGGGAAAATATAAGCGTATAACAAAAACCTGGTAGCATAATAATGCAAAGTCGGGCGCATGAAGTTAAAATTTTCCTCAGCAATAAGCACATTGAATAACCCGACCATGATTGGTATAAACATGATCCTTCAATTATTCAACTTTGCACCCCAAATGGGTTGAAAGGCCATTAATGATACTACTGATCCCCATTGTGTCATTCATCGAGAAATTTGGGTTAGAAAGGTGTCTATCTTGTTATTTCCTGAAATCTTTTAATACCACAACCTTAATAGGTGCAATTTCACCCACCCTATATTTGTCCTTCTGATAAACCCAATTAAATATTAACCTGGGATTTGGCAAGACAGAATTATCTTGAAAAAAATACAAAAAATAAGACATTATAAGGTGTCTATCTCATTATGTAATCTTTATAATGTTATTTAGAACATATTGCCTCATATCGAATTACTTTTGTATTCCGTATATACTAATAATTGGATTTACGTTCATATTCTTGCTCTTCGATGGTGTCATATGGCAATGAGTCTAATTTGTTTAATAATACCACATGCTATAGTTCGATCTTCAATTTTTGAACTTTTTACACAATGACTCATCTCACTGTCACACTCAAATAATAGTGAGTCACCATCTTCGTTAAGGTACTTTAGCTTATAAGTCCTATGAGTGAGCTTGAATTTCAAACCACTTTCTTTCTCAACAGTAATAACGTTGCTTCTAAGATATAAATATGGAATTCTTTCATATCACCAGAATACTATGCTTTAGGTCACTACATTTTCGCTTCTGTTAGCCATATACTTTACTTAACTAATATTTGATTCTATTTGTTCATATAACAATAATCAATATTAGAACAAACATCCAAAAACCCCTTATCTCACTTGTAAGTAGTGCTCTGTACCTAAGTTCAAAATAGGAACCCTGACTATATCATATAACTCATAAATCCTACATCAAGAAATATTCAAATTATGCAAGCAAAAATTAAATCATAAATCAAAAGAATTATCACAACCTTAAAACAAAAGTTCACAGAGGCATAACATCAAACACCTTTAGTGCAATCTTAAAACTAACCTTTTATTCCCATATACGTCAATAACTATGAATCGCGTTAATTCATAATTGAGTTTTACGTGTGGCTACCAAAATTGTACACTTTAGTGGCGGGTGACAGGGGCAAAATTGGTGGAAGTGGCCGAATTCATTAGGTGGTTGACATAATTCGGTTGTTGGTTATTTTGGAGATCTAGACTGATTGACACCTTTTGGTTTGATTAATCACATGGATCAGTTGTAAGATTTGGAATCCAAGAAAAGGAATGAATAAAGATGTGTGTGTTCATTTCCCGGTTATCAGATGAGAAAAGTGGACCTCTGATATTTCCGGCTTTATTTTTAAATTTACAGTTTTCGACAAAAACTATAAACAAATAGCAAAGAGGCACATGTGTATTTTCAGATTTTTTGTACATATGAGTATAAAAACATTTTTTAAGGTAAGTTAGGTTATAAATAGAGTTAATTATTTTTCAAAATTCAGAGAAAATTTCAATTTAAAAATAAAAATATTATCAAATAATGTAAGAATCTATTTTTTTTAAATGAAAAATTCTCGATAGGTGTTTTGTTTTATTAGAAAAAGATTTATGCGTGTTTGGTAATCAGTATTGCAAACTCAATTATGCATATGTACATGTTATATATATGTTCCAAAAAACACATCATTATGATGGTATGTGATTTGATTAACCTGAAAGGTCAAGAGACCTTATTTTCACATATTCATAAAAACATAAAAAATACCAAGTTGACAATTCTTCCAAGCATACAATATGAGCGGCACGACAATGGACACCGGGGACTCGTACACCACGGCCGGACCCGATAAAGCTGACGGAGGCATAAGCTACGTTCTCGGACTCACTTTCGCTATCATCATCCTACTTATCACACTCTCGTACGCTTCTTATAAGTGCAACCATAGGGTACGCTCTTCATCTGTACCACCGGACGACGACGACAACAACAATCATCAGTTTAGGAATGCCACTAGAGGCGTTGATGACGATGTTCTCAAGACGTTTAAAACGTTTGTTTACTCCGAGGATATGATGTCTCAAAAGGGTGATCATGACACTAACGGGTCCGGTTGTTCTATATGTTTAGCGGATTATAAAGCAGCAGATGTTATTCGGTTGTTGCCCGAATGTGGTCACTTATTTCATCAACAGTGTATAGACACTTGGTTGAAGGTTCATGCTACTTGTCCTGTGTGTCGAAATTCACAGTTGCCGGTTAAGCTATCGATTCAAATGAGCTGAGTTGTGAAGAGAATATTTATCCAATAATGCAATATTTGTAATTACGTGCATCCTAATTTTGTAACGATATAAAATTAGGGTGAAAAAAGATTTACACTTTTTACATGAGTCATGCATGTATTCGTACGTGTAAGTAATTGGAACTTATTATGATCACACGTATTTCATATGTGAAACCTTTATAATTTTTGGCAATACATAGTAAATGTATGTGTACTTTCAAAGAACTTGACGATGATTATTGTCGTATGATAGACGTGTTAAAACCAATGATTTGAAATTAAATAGTATATAAAAGTAAATTATGAACGGTTGTTGCTTTGGAATTTCTTTTTACCATATCTAATGGATGACATCAAGACCAAATATCTAAAATTTATTAGTTTTTGTTTTTCAAAATCATACACCAATTAGTTCTACAAAATTGCATTATCCTTGCTGGTTGCCTCGGAATTTTGTATCACTATATTCAAATTATTACTATTATTATTTTGTTTCTGTATAAGATGGAAAGTAGAATACATATATAGAAACAAAAAATGTACCTAACAAAAATTTTCTTATATAAAAAAAATAATAAATTATAGACGGTTAGTGGATAACATGTATCAGTCATAAGCCTTATTCTAATACTTGGGAAAGCTATACTTCAAATATTTCCCCCAAATATTCCTCACACCTCCTAGAAAATTCCATAACCTCTCATCTTTCTTCTCCATCTCATCAAAGCCACCTAAAAAATTATCAGAGCAGGTATGAACGTCGTTCATAAAATCGTATTATGGGGTGATTATCTCATTAATTTTTAACTAATCCATTACAGATCAAATATTTTGTTCTGGGCAATATATATACCATTTCAAGCCTTTCAAAATATATATATATATATATATACCATTTCAAAGGTATGCATCATGTGTTAAAAATAAAATAAAAAAATGGTATGCATTAAACAATTAAAATTATGTCAAATTTGACGCAAACAGTCTCAAGCTGAAATATCAAACTGATATAAATATTTGGTTGGACAATATTTACCTCATCATTTTACAAAAAAATTGATGTAATACTTATCGCACCAAATATAATGAGTCACATATTTATAAAATAGATTAACATTAGAAGATAGATAATATATAAACACTAGCCTGAAACCAGTCCGTTACCGTGACACTTACCACGTGATTATATTTATTTGCGACTGTTATACGAAAAATACTTTGGCTGTCAAAATATAACATCAAAATAAGTATTTGACCCGAAGTTTTCCGACTTCCAATAAGTGTACGTAAACGTTGTAGTGTAGTATAATTAAGTACTCAAAGAAAGTTCGTTCTCTATGAAAATAGCTAAGAGAAAGTGAAGGCGGCTTTCAAGAATCTTAAAGGGTGAGGCTATTTTCTTGGTATTTTCTGTATTTTAGTATTAAGTACCGTAGCAAATCTATTGAAATTCATTAACGGTTAACCTACAGATTTTCTATGAATAAAATAAAGTAAAAAATCCTTAGAAAATGAAAACAAATTCCTAAGATTTTTCTGGCTATTTCCTATGCATAAAATGGCTCCATAAATTCTTAGTTACTACACTAATAAAATGACTTTTAGAAAGTTGGAGTCTCATGGGTAACACCCTTTTGTAGTTTAATCATCATTTTTTTTTTTTTTTTTTTTTTTTTTTTAATGATCTTTTTGATTAAAAACTGGATTTTATCAGACCATTGTTTTAAGGACTTTGTTTAAGAAAAAAGATCATACATGAATGCTTGTGCAATAAGGCGATGCAAGGTAGTTCTAAGTAGTGGATTATTGTCACAAAATTCATTAAAGAAAGAATTTAGTTTCAATATCTTTACATTGCCAATTGCCAAAAGTTCTATTTAAGAAGTCCACGTACCTTCGATTAAGTTGTCATTTAACAACGTTCCTTCATTTAACGAGGATTTTGAGTCTTCTTTAAGAGAAGTTAAAACTACATGAGATGCGACCTAAACTGTATTACCGAGGTGTAATTAATTACTAGTTGTAAATATGGAGAGGGGTTTTTTGATTCGGGAGGAAGAGGTAGCAATCATAAGAAAAAAGGGGATGATGGAGTGAACTCGAATATTAACAAGGTGATTTCTTCGATCTCAAAGTTCGCTAAGTTGGCAAAGAAGAACACTTTGGATGCGAAACAAACTAATGCAAAGAATAGTAGTAAGGTTGTGTTTTATACTCATGTTGAAGTTGCTGTGGGGGATGAGCAGAATACGGTGGCTAACATGGTTGTTGGAGCTAGTCATTCTGAAGTCCCAAAATCAGGTATGCGAGTAGTTAGGCAGCTGTTTAGTGGTACTACTTGTATGCTAATGTTGTCAATTCTACAACTCCTCAACCTACACTGCCCGTGCAGCTGTCTAGATCGGCACATGATGTAGTTGACTATTCGAATGATCAAGCTACACGAATAGCTTGTGACAGTTTCACTGAGGTTATAAACAAGGCTAATCAATTTGCCAACAGTGAGAAATCAACATCTAATATTAATGCTGTCCAGCATTAGGAACGAGGCTTTAAACATGGTTGAGGAATCCACTAAGCCGAATACGCTTAATATTTCCTTTGCTGATCCACCACCGTCTCTTCATATTCTAATCAACATACGGAGCCAGTTTCGTATGCTAATATGCTTAATGTAACTTCTGCTAGTCCGAAGGTGAATTTTCATGTCCTGGAATCCAGTGTTCCTAATGGTGCTAATTTTGATAATGGTATTCCTATTGCTTTGGTGAAGGAGGTCAACAATAGGTCTCGTTATTTGGATATTCATTGGCAAAATGTTAGCATTCCCGGTTGTTGAACTATATATTCATAATGCTTGTAGTAAGTTTAGCATCAAAAAAGTGTCAATGAATGTAAAAGGGTTCTTTTTCTTTAAATTTTAAGTTTAGTCAAGAGGCTAAAAATGTATGGCAAAATGAACCTTGGATGATTCGTGGTACACCTATTTTCCTTAATAAGTGGTCACATTTAATTAGCTTTACTAAAGAAGACTTATCTAAGGTGACGGTGTGGGTTAAAATGCATGTTGTCCCGTTGGCCGCTTATACTTCGGATGGATTAAGCACGATAGCTACTAAATTGAGAAAGCCTGTAATGTTGGATTCGTATACTAGTAATATGTGTTTGGAGTCATGGGGGAGTAGTAGCTATGCTAGAGTTATGATTGAAGTCAATGCAACTATGGTGTTGGTTGAAAAATTAGCAATAGTTGTTCCAAAGTTAGAGGGCAATGGTTACACGAGAGAAACAATTCGTATTGAGTATAAATGGAAGCCTCCTAAGTGTGGTAGATGTTCTGTTTTTGGGCACACGATAGATACGTGTCCTAAGGCTGCTAAGGAATGTCCTATTACGAATCAGAATTTTGATAGAGAGGGATTTCGTGTGGTTAAACAAGTGGGTAGGGGTATAATAGAGCGTGTTAATACAAATATCGCCTAAAAACGTTATTTATATTTTACGATCTTTGTTAAGTTTTGTTAACGACAAAATGTAAACTTTAGTTTCTCAGTAAAACATAATCTTAGTTTTAAAGACTTGCATAAACTAGACATTTGCTACATTTTACATTTCATAAAACACAACACTTTTTATTTCTTAAAATAGAAATATCACATCACATTTATGGCAAGTTTTGTCAATATAAATTTATGGAAAGAAAGTGTGTTTGACTAACTATATGTTTGCTTGCAAGTTTTGTGTTTGACTAGGTATAATGAGATGTGACATTGTTTGGTTTGCAAGATTTATTGCAAAACCAACTGCAAGCCTGGCGGAACCTATCTGAGGGTTCCGCCGTATCCGCCAGGCCTGCAAAAGGTTTTGCTATAAATACTAAGCCACAAGTTTAATTTTTGACTTATCACTCTACATCATATTTACACACATTCATTCATTCTTTCATCTAACCCTTTAACATTTCATATGTGAAGTTTCTTTTTGTAGCAAAGAGATTCACGAGTTCATAAAAAGTTACAAGTATTCAACACAACATTGCAAGACTTGTTAGCTTAGCATTGTGTAGACTTGTGTAGTTTACACTTCATTTGATTGTGTATTTTCAGTAGTGATCGATTAGTATTTTAGTCCTCAAAATACAAAGTGTGACGGGAGTTGTTGTACCCTTGTAAAAGAACTAACGGGAGTGGTTGTACCCTTGTAAAAGAACTCGACATCTAGCTTAGTGTCGGTAAACGTGTATAAGCGACGTGTAAGGTTTTCTCCGCCGGTGAAAGGAGCTTGTTGACTAGTGAAAGAAACTCTCGAGTTGGATACTCGGGGCGTGGACGTAGGGTAAGGAAAAAGAGTCCTTGTAGCCAAACCACGATAAATACTCGTGCTGTGGTTTGATCGTTTCTTTCATTTACTTGCATGTTATATATTGTGTTTGTGTATATATATATCTTTGATCAAACGGAAAGTTTCAAAGCTAATCAAACAAGTTAAAAAGATTTTAAACGATAAACTATTCAACCCCCCTTCTAGTTTTTCACAATTGGCATCAAGAGCTACGTTACTCAAGCTTTTAAAATATATTGTGTTTTAAAACTTGAAATGATCCATGGATTTTGAAAATTACAAAGAAGGGTAATCTATGCAAAGACCACCACTTTTTGAAGCAAATGGTTTTATATATTGCAAAGACCACCACTTTTTGAAAATTACGTGAAATCTAAAGATATAGATTTATAGTATATAATCATTGATGGTGATAATATAGTTACTAATATTAAAGATGATGATCAAAAGAAATTGATTGGTAAAAATAATGAAGCTAAAATGATGCTTTACAATGCTTTGCCTAAGAAAGAATATGAAAGAGTCTTTATGTGTAAAACCGCCAAAGATATTTGACAATATTTAATAGTCACTCATCAAGGAAACTCACAAGTTAAAGATAACAAAATTGATCTTTTTGTTCAACAATATGAACAATTTGTTATTTCCGAAGATGAGATTATTGATAATGCTTTTGCTAGGTTTAACACTGTGAAAAACTAGAAGGGGGTTGAATAGTTTACCACTTTTTAAATCCTTTTTAACTTGAATATCCTTTAAAAAAACTTTACGTTTGCTTAAAGATATAAACACAACGTTATATGTTTGATTCTTTGAAAAGCTTTTCATGTGAATAACTATTCTAACTTTACTTGTTTCATTCTTTGAAAAGCTTTACTTGTGATGATCCTAACTTTGCTTGTTTAATTCTTTGAAAAGCTTTACATTTGTTTAAAAATATAAACACAACTTTACTTGTTTAATTCTTTGAAAAGCTTTATATGTGATTAGCTATTCTAACTAAACAACAACATGTAATAAGCAAAGATAAAGAAAGAAACGATCAAACCACAACACGATTGTTTATCGTGGTTCGGCTACAAGGACTCTTTTTCCTTGCCCTACATCCACACCCCGAGTTTCCAACTCGAGAGTTATAAGCACTAATCAACAAGCTCCTTTCACCGGCGGAGAAAACCTTTACAACGTCGCTTACACTTTTACCGACACTAAGCTAGATGTCGAGTTCTTTTACATGGGTACAACCACTCCCATCGTCGCTTACACTTTTACCGACGCTAAGCTAGATGTCGAGTTCTTTACCAAGGGTACAACCACTCCCGTTAGTTCTTTTACAAGGGTACAACAACTCCCGACACACTACATATTTTCAGTCCTAAAATACTAACCAATCACTTCTACATACATGATACAAATGAAGTATAGACTACCAAAGCTTATACTTAACAAAGCTAACAAGACTTGCAACTTTAGAGTTGAAGCTTGTAACTTCTTGAATGATCTTGTGAAGTCCCTTGCTACATAAGAGAGTCACACAAGTCAAATGTTACTGAGTTAGTTTGAGAGAGTATATGAAAATATGTCCTAAAGGGGTGACTCAAAACTAACAAATGGTTTGGTATTTATAGCAAACCATTCTGCAGGTCTGGCGGATCAGGCGGAACCCTCAGATGGGTTCCGCCCGTGTACCCCCAGGGTTCCGTCAGGGCTGCAGTTGGTTTTGCAATAAATCTTCCAAACCAAACAAGGTCACATCTCATTATACCTAGTCAAACACAAGACTTGCAAGCAAACATATGGTTAGTCAAACACACTTTCTTACCATAAATGTATATTGACAAAGCTTGCCCTAAATGTGATGTGACATTACTATTTTAAGAAATAAATGTGATGTGACAAGACACTTTCTAATTTATGAAATAAAAACAATGTTTTGTTTAAAAGGAAATGTAAACCTTAGTTAAACAAGACTTAAACACTTAAAGTGATGATTTACTTATAGCTAAAGTTCACACTTTGTCATTAACAAAACTTGGCAAAGATCGTAAAATATAAACAACGTTTTTACGCGATATTTGTATTAACAATCTCCCCTTTTTGTTGATGACAAAACATAAACTTTATTTTTAAGTAAGTCACTAGTTTTAGTGTTAAGTCTTATAAAGTTATTATAAAAACTTGTTTTTGCAAAGATGAGGTGATAAGCACAAGTTTATATAAATTCTCCCCCTTTTTGTCGAAACAAAAAGAAGAGTAGCGAAGCGGAAGTAAGCACTTGCTCCCCCTTGGACGATACTCCCCCTAAATGGAGTGCCAAGAGAGGAGACATGGATTTTGAACCTACAAGAAAAAGGTTAGTTGTCGCACAAGACAAGTTATGAAAGCATTTCATGTGTAAAACACAACTAAGAGTTGTGGAGCGGAATAATATCATACTCATGCTCTCCCTTGAATATTTCTCCCCTAAATGGAGTATCAAGGAAGGAAAACATGGATAATGATCCTACACAAAAAAAAATAGTTTCTAACACACAAGATATATGTATGCTAGCATAGCAAGGAATAGTTCACTCATCATACCCAAATGGTAAACAAACAATGCAAACCTTGTAGTAGAATGAAATTCATTTCATGTAAAATTTTGACTCTTAAAAAGTCAAAGACAAGAAATTTTGATGACACCATCCTACTTCTAAAAATTAAGAAAAACTAAAAATAAACTAAGAACATGAAAAGCTACAAGGAAATCATCATTTTCCTTAATGAGAAACATTTTCCAAAAACAAGGCTAAGATTGTTTAAGGATGAAAATGTGTGTTGGAGGTTGTAGCGGGCTTTATTTTGAAGGTTGAAAGGATGACACGGTTTTGGTTTGTTGGTTTAAATGGGAAACATCTTCCAAAAGAAACAATTTTGTTTCATTTTGGAGACTCTAAGGTTGAGGTGTGTGAGACAAGGATTGTAGATGATCCAAAATGTGGTTTAGGATAAACCTCATTTCTTCAGATAGCTCACGAATTTCCGTTCGACATCCTTCACTAATGTGAGCGGTTCTTTCGCATTGTCCGCAACCATGGCGAGGAAAGTTTGGTGGAAGAGTGGTTTGGTTTGTTGGTGGTGGATGGTTTGAACTTGAAGGAGCAAATGTTGATGGTTGAGAGGTGTTTTTGCTTCCTTCATTAGTTGATTGTAGTGTTGTTTGTAAAACCGTAATATGGTTGATTTGAGAGTCAACCATACGTTTGAAGGCATGAAGGTGGTTTAAATGAGTGTCAATCTCATCATTAAGGTTTGTTGGTTTTTCCCATATGGATGCTTCTATTTTCTTATAAGAAGAAAGTAGAGATTCAAATTGTTGGGAAGATTCTTGTGGTGATGGTTGTTGTTGTTGTGGTTGTTGGTTTTGAACAAAATGGCGGAAGCTTGGTTCGCCGGAAGGATTGCCATGAAGGTCTTTGTAAATTGGGTGAAACACAAATGATTGTGAGTGGGTATGGCCTTGATCATTTGGAAAAATGGATGGTCTAGCATAACGGTAAGCCAACCGTTCTATCATTGAGGGTTGATGGGGTTGATCATCTAGTTGTTCACTAGATTGTTGTTGGGTTTCCATTTGAGCAATGGTGTCAAAGAGTGATAAGGATGGTGGACTTGATGATTTGGATGATAGGTCTTCTAATGTTTCCAAATAAGGTAGTGGTGATGTTGGAGGTGTATGGAAAAGTTCCATTGGTGAAATTGTTGGGGATTGAGGTGATGAAGTTTTAGTTGGTTGAGCTTGTTGAGAAGGTGATGTTGAATCACATGAAGGTCTAGTAGGTGAAGGAATGGTGGCTATGTTTGTGTAGCAATGTGTTGGAGAGGGTGTTGGAGTATCAAGATTAAGCAAATCTTGAAAGGTGATTACATTGGTATTACGATGTGTTGGGGATGGTGTTGAGGTAGTGAGATTAAGGAAATCTTGGATAGGTGAATAAATGTTAAGAGAAGCATCACTTGAAGAAGATGAGCTTGACTTGACGGTTTTGTTGAAGCAACAAGGTTTAACACTAATCCTAGTGGTTTTTGAGAAGGATTTTGATGACTCGGATGATGTGTTGGATTTAGTCATTTCAAAGGTGTGGTTTTGATGTTTTGAGAGAATAAGTTTTAATGGTGATGGTGTGATTTGAATTGTTACAAAACTTTAAAATTTATAGGGTGGAGGAGATGTTGAAATGGGTGTTTGGATTTGATGTTCTACCACTCAAAGATTGAGGTTTCAAATGATTTACAAAGTTTTCATGAACATGTCAAATCATTGCATGTCAATCCAATGGAATAAGGTGGAGTGAAAGACCAACATATGCACTCAATGCTTTGTGATCATGGGATGTGATTTGGTTGAAAATGTTTCAATGGTTTGAAGGATCCTTTAAAAGGGTTCCTTGGGTTAGTTATGTTTGAATTTGAATTTTTGGAGGGAAGTGGCTTCCTCATTGTTTTAGGGAGTGAGAGTTGTTCTAATATGGTTATTGGAGTTAATGGAAGATGTTTCTCACTTAGGATAATGGTTTTGACACTTTACAAGTTTTGGACTTAAGAAAAATGACAAATTTTCTGCAGGTGTCTGGCGGAACCCTCGTGGTACACAGGCGGAACCCATTTGAGGGTACCGTCTGGTCCGTTGGGCCAATTCTGGGTTTCCCAGAAAAAACACTGGCGGAACCCAATTTTGGGTACCGTCAGATCCGCCAGGGCTGAAAAATTAAGCAGTCCGCGATTTTGACCCGCGAGACGATTTTCAAAATTTTCGAAAACTCCTAAAATCAAAAAGATAATGCATTTCTGGTTAGGCAATGCAAAAATTAGACACGTAAACATACATATCATAGGACTTTGACCTTGAGGTCGAGGATTTCACTATACTTAGTAAGAATTGCCATAAGCATAAAAAATTAACAAACACCTCAAACATTGTCATTATGCATAAAAGCTCATACAAACATAATCCAACAAACATACTGAAACATGAAAGTGAAAAACAATACAAATCACGTAGTTTAACACATAAAAGGTTCTAAAACATTCATAAGCCAAACACCCCTTAATCTTCTTACAACCGGTCTATCTTCTTATTGAGCTTGCTTAGGTATCTTCCAAAGCATTTGAACATTCCTTTGGTTTGCTTGAACTCTTTGGATGCATTGTCAATGACGGGAAGTGCTTGAAGGTATTCTAAAGGAGGAAACTTAGAGTTAGGAAGTTTATCGTCCTCGCTCATGTTGGATGATGATGATGATGGTGTAGGTGAGCGAGTACGTTTGCCCTTACACTTGAAAACTCGTTTATCACTTAGAGGAACGAAAATGTGAGGAACGAGAGAATAGTCAAGGCGCATTCCATTATCGTTAGGAGAAATGGGTGAGTGATTGACTCTGAACGGTCAACCTAAATTGACCAAGGAAATGGTCAACAAGGTTAAACAGCCTAGAGTCAATGCTCCGCGGAAGTATAGTGTTTCCTCGGGTCGTTATGTCCCGACGAGGTGTGGATGGTTATAAAACGGTTTCGTGATCGGATGAATTTGGACAGGAAAAGGTTTTGAGTGATTAGAATGATTACGCTAAAGAAATACGAATGAGAATGATGTAAACAAACTATATTAACAATAACGCGAAACCAAATTAACTCAAAACGTAATCTAAGAATTTAAAATCAGAATTTGCTTATACGTAAGCAGAAAAATAAGCCAAACGGCTTAAATAGAAGCTATCACTTTATTTAAATTTGGTTTTTCTTTATTTAACAAACTACTTTTACAAACGTAACCTAAATTTAAAAACGCAAAAGTTATTTAAATAAAACGCGAGTTAGAATTAAAATAAACGCGAGTGCGCGAAATAAAAAGTGAAAATTGAGCTACGCTAACCGTACGGATATGAAAATTATATTTTTACAATTCTAATGATAAAAGAAAAATTTTTAGAAAAAGAAAATTAATTTTTACACTAATTAATTAATTACTATTAATTAATTACTATTTAATTACTAATTAATAATATTTAAATTACACTAATTATGAAATTAAGCTAGAAAAATGAAAATTTAATTCTAAAAATTCTTAAATAATATAAAAGTAATTTTAAAACTAAAAATATATTTTTCCTACTTTTTATCTATTTATTATTAATTAATAACTATTTATTTAATCACTAAAACTACTTTTGATTTATTAAAAATACTAAAAAGGCAAAGAAAAATCTGAAATTTTTAGAAAAATTCTAAAATACAATTAGAAACTTAAGAAAAATAGAATCTACTGAAAAGAAGCTAAAATAAGCAAAATGAGCAATAAGCACTTACAAATAAGCACTTAAAAATAAGCAAACAATGAAAATAATAATCAAAAGCTAGAGTATACTACAAATAACTTATATGAGCTTAAATTAACTTAAAACAACCACATAAATGCTCAGAATAAGCTAGAACTAGCAAATAAGCAAACTAATAAACCATAAGCCAAACAGGCCTGAGAGGGTGTTTTTGGACCTCTGTGGGGCCCACAGGGGTAAACCATGCCCCAAAACTAAAGCTGATACTAAAAGCTGGGATTAAGGGCTTTTCAAAAAGCTCATGCTTAGGCAATGGGGAACACAAATAAGCATTATGGAGGGCTCTGAAATCAGGTGTGCAACCTAGGTGCAGGGGAGCAAATGGGTAGGCTGCTAGTGCATACAAGCTTAAATAAGCTATGGACAAAACAAAATGAGCTGAGGGTTCTATCACCAATTCTAACCAACTCTTGTAAAAGAATTTTTATTGAAAAGCTTTATAAAAGCTTGCACAAGCTTCAAAGGGTCACAGATTCAAGATTTGAAGTTTTGAGTAAGCTATGAAAATAAGTGGCAACTAGCAAATGTTTGCAAGAGCAAAAACAAAGTTGAATCTTGACTAAAGCAGTTACAACTGACCTAAAAACAACATTAAAACAACAATTAACAACAAGGATCAAGCAAAATCAACAAGCTCAGCTAAAGTAATGTAGCAGCATGCAACAGGCCAAAAGAAGCCAAAAGAAGGTCCAAAATAAGCTGTCAAATGGGTACTAATGGGAAAAATAAAACCTGTATCTTAAATACTACCTAGAGGTCTTTCTAAATTACCACAAGTCACAACCTATGGCCAGATTTTGACCACACTTATGGTCAGCTGAAATCCTGGGCTCAGGGGAATCATGGTAAAAGGGGTGCTACTTTGGCTTATAAATAAGCCTGGAAACCGACAAGATCAGGACTAAAAACTACAAAGAGCTAAACATTAACTGCTAAGGAACAAATTAAAACAAATACTAATTTACTTGGGCTTGTATTGAGCTAATTATGGAAGCTGATAAGTGACTGGTTGGGCAGCAGGCCTGGGGTGCAGGGGAGACTAATGAGCAGTCAATTCAAATGGCCAATTGATACGCTATCCTAGGGAAACTAATCTAATCTTAAACTATGGGAGAGCTTAACAAGCTAGGGGAATAGATTAAGCAATTCTAAGGCATGAGTAAACAACAAACTTAAGCTGAAAAGGACCAAAGGCTGCTGAGCAGTTGGGCTTGAATGGGGACTGCTGAGCAGTGGTGAACAACAAAATGGATCAATTGGTGTTTTGTTGACCACAAAAGTCAAATTCCAGAGGGTAAAAGAAAACTTGCATAAACCTATGTGGAACAATTTGAAACAATAAAAACAACATGTGAATATAAATCCACAACTTAGCTTAAGCAATCAGTTCAATGCAGTCAAAATAAAAATTTTTGGAAAGGGACACTTGAAATCTTTAAAACGGCTAAGAACTGCAAACCTTTGATCAAAAACTACTCCATATATTTAACTTAAGCTAATCAGAACTTGGGGATGGTTCAAAACAGTTTCAACCCCTCAACACAATGCTATGCCAAACACCCCTTCATGGGATGTCTGATGAGATTTTCAACAAAGAAACAAGCTATTCAAGGCTAAGCAATGATATAATAATTAATAACAGAGTAAATTAAGCAATGACAATCCCAGAATAAATGATAAGTAATAAGCAAAAAGAAACACTTTTTAGAGGAACTTAAAATTGTATTAATCTAAAATCTGAGTACAGGAATAAGCAAGCTTTTAAAAACTGAAAACAAGGTTAAAAACTAAAATTACAACTAAAAACTAATACTAATACTACTCCTAATGGCCAACAATGGCTCACAAATAGATTTTATTTATACTAACAAAATACTAGGGCTTCTTTTTTTTCTTCTGCTTTCTGTCTTGTGTGAGATAGCTTTGGAAAAACCTTCTGTGTCATGTTGGAATTTCATCCAGCCATTGGATTAGCCTTGAGTCCCATCTCAGCCCTAGATTCAATTTTGGTACCAATTTGTAGTGGTTTTTTGAGTTGGAGGAGGGGGGGGGGGAAGGTAATGATTATGTTTGGGGTTGAAATTTGAGGTGGGGAATAGGGTGGCTGGTGTAGGTTATGTTGGGGGAACAAGATTGTTGGGAGGTACAGGTTGATTGGGGCTGGGTGTTGGTGATGGCGGCAAAAAGGTGAGGGGTGGGAGGAGTTGACCCTGGTTTGACCCTGTATATTATTAAAATGGTGGGTGGGCTGGGGTATACATGGGCTTGGGATAAAAGTGGGCTTGGGTGTTGTTTTGTGTTTGGATTAGTTTAGCAAAAGTACAAAGGGTCCGTTTGATTTGTTTGGTTTTAATCACAAGGATCAATTTTGTAATTTTATAATTTTGAAGGACCAAACTTGCCAAACTTCCAAAATATTCCGAGGGTCACATTTGTTTCATTCCCAAAAGATGAGGGTCACAAAATGTATTTTCCATTTTAAAATTCCCCAGGGACTGATTTCGTCAATTTCCTAAACTGCAGGGACCAAAAGTGTAAATTTTCCAAAGTTTTCACCTAAGGATCAATTTTGATAATTTTTTACTTTTAAATGCCTTAGGTTGACTTTCCTTTCAAAACAAATGCTCAGGGACTAGTTTTGTAAATTTTTGAAAGTTGAGGGACTAAAACTGCCAATTGTGTAAACTTTGTTCGTTTTTCATTGTTTTTGCTCATTTTGCATCTGAAACGTATAAAATACAATCCCTGTGATATTTTTAGTATTTTGATGCATTTCTGAGCGTTTTCGGATGTTTTGGTAGTTTAAATACGACAAAAATGATGAGTGTTTGAGCACTCATCAATCCCCCACACTAAACTATTGCTAGTCCCTAGCAATCTTTTTGGAAAACTTGATGGATTTTAAACTCTTTTCCAAAAGCCATCACTTCTGGAGTAGCCAGGTGTAAGAACTGTGGCACACCTGATAACCGTGTGATTTTGAGCAAACCACCAGCTGTCAACGGATTTGATTAGTCTTTACCAGGAGCCGTTTGCTTCTGGACTAGCCAGCTCTTGATGGAATAGTCAACATCTTGGTGAGCTGATTACCAATTATGGATTTTCCACTGCATTTACCACAAGCTATAATCTTGCGGGCTAGCCAACTCATTCGCTTTATGGGATATGGCAAGTTGAGGTACCATACAATTTTGGGCAAATTGCAAGCCATAAACGGATTTGAGATGTCTTTACCAAGAGCCGTTTGCTCTTGGACTAGCCAATCCCTTTTGTCGGTTAGACAAGGCGGACTGATAACCACAAAAATTTTGAGCTCCAGTGAAAAAATTTTAAAAATTTTGGTCAAAAACGGGGGTATAAGATAGTAAAATGTGATAAAATTCGCTAGAATAGCGAAATACCCCTCCACACTTAGGATGAATATTGTCCTCAATATTCAAAGTCCCGGCTATTATGCCGACTCTTTGAACGTAAAAGGGTAACATTACAAGCTAAGCGTGGAAAACACCATTTTTGTATTTTCACTTCATAAGTAACCATAGCTTGGGGGACTCCCCCACACTTAGGGTGAAAACCCTATAAGCATGCTACTATTTTTGTTTACCGAGTCGCTAGCTTGACTCGACCCCGAATTCATTTGTCCTTGGGGAAGCATGATGTGGAAGAAATAATCTCCATCGTACTTTCATTTAAAATGTTTGGACAAACATATGAAGCACGTGAAAGTTCCACACCGATGAGATAAAATCCTGGCTTAAGATAGTATAAACTATAAGCGGTGATGCCGGGGTCAAAGATAAGGTCTTCATTCCCGAAGGAGTGAAGAACAGGAGAAGTCACCCTGTAGGTGAAGAAAAGGAAGAAAACCATGATAAAAAATCATGATTAGATCTTCTTCCTCGAGAGGAGGCTCATTAGCCTGAGTTTGGATTTCAAAGGGTAAGCTCGTAAACATCCCGGGAGGGTGGGTGGGAATTTGTAAATTCTCATGATTGAGTGCATATCCCCCCGGGTCATCATACTCCGGAGGAGTCATGATATGAGTGAGTTCACCGGAGAACTCCTCAAAGGTGAATGAGTCATATTCGGGGAGAGAAATTTGAGAATGAGAAGTGGTACTGCCACTAATCTTCTCTCCCATATGATCAAAAGTAAAGGCTTCAAACTCCGGAATAAGATCATCGGAGAAAATGTCACTATCCTTAATGGGGATAGGAGATGAAATAGGTTTCTCTTTGAAAGCCTCGTTTTTTGCAATGAGGAGATTGACATTCAATAATGTTGCACGAAGTGCTTCATCTTTGATTTCAGTGTCAGTCTCATCATTCACTTCTTCTAAGCTAACTAGCTCAGAAGGTAATCCTTCCACATGACTGATGTCTCCAGAAGATAAAGAATTTTCATCAGCATGTGAAGTACTAAGCTCGATGTTGGGATTAGAGTTTAAAAGATTTTCTGTTTCTCCCATATCGACTTCAAAATCAAGGAGACCATCATCACTTCCCAATGGAAGTGGATTGATGTGAGTAAGTTCATCTATGAACTCCTCAATAAGAGGGTCAACATCAGAATGAGGCAATGGTGCCTCCTCATACTCAACTTCTCCATAAGATGTGCAATCATCATTAAAATCGGAGAAAGTCTCAAAATGATCTTTTGGATTTTCAAGGTGATAAGGTAAATCACACACATGATCAAAAGTCCCCTGTGACTCTCCTGGGATTGGGACAAGGTTCTCAACACTAGACTTTATGAATTCGTCTGATTCCTTTGCAGGAACAGTGTCAAGATGCTCGTCCCCCATGTTCGGAGAGTGAGTGTGAACTTCGGGTGTGATATCAATAGACTGAGGGAGTTTAGAAGTACTAGCAGTTATGGAATTTTCTAGTTCCATTTGATCAACGGCTAGTGACTTCGTCACATTATTTTCTCCCTGATTCTCCATGGAAGGAATCACAACTGATGAATCTGATGAATCTTTTTGAATAATAACAATGTTATCTTCATCATCATCACTGTCATCATCATCATCATATAGAGCAGCATAGCGAAGATTGGCACGTATTTTAGCCGTTCTTTGCTCAGCAAGTAATTCTTCCATGCTCATTTCGTTTCTAGCATCTCGTTCTTTAGCAAGTAATTCTGCCATTGATTTTTCACAAGATTCTTGAAACGATGTAGTGGCAAACTCCTCCTTAAATTTTTGCAAAATTTCACGAGCCTCTAGTAAAAGGTCTTGCTCGGTATCATGAGGAGTTGCTTGGACCATTTGGTACTGTGGAGGTTGGTCTTGAATTGAATAGTCATAATTGTTACAAGGAAATGGATTCCTTGTTTGACAATCCGAGCTAATGTGAGGACCTCCACAGTATTCACGATAGTAAAACTGATGTGGCTGTGAGTCGTAAGTGCTAGAGTCATAATTGTTATCAGAAAACTGCTCATAGACAAGCATGTTGCCCGATTGACAATCAGAACTGTAGTGTGGGCCACCACAGTACTCACAACAGTTAAACTGTTGAGCCTGGTTCGGTGCGTTGTATGGATATTGGTCGTAACCAACATTTTGACCATTATAACAATCAAAACCTTGGTGAGGACCTCCACAATACTCACACGAAAAGTTTGGTGTATTATGATACGAAGCATCATTGTGATTTGGATAATATGATTCTTGCTCGTATGAATGTGATGGGTAATTGGAAAAATTTGGGGAGTCGTTGAATGAGTTCTGATTAGGATCATAAGAAAATGAATTCCTCGAACCACAAAACAAACAACTCCCGTCTCGAATATCATTACCACATAGTACACATGTACACCAACGACATGGTGAACCAAAAAGTGGCTCACCACAACCAACACAAGGAATAAAAGCCGAAGGTGGGACAAGTGGTGTGCTCTTAGAGCTAGAAATTTCCACCACTTCCGTTATAGTCTCGGGTTTTTGTTCTTGATGAACGTGAAGATTAGGTGAGTCGTTCTTTTCAGTCACTGCCCTAAGCTCTGTACGTTTGCTTGATGACCTTATAACCTTATATCGTGAAAGATCAGGATTGATTCTTGAAGGTTTAGGAGCATTTGTGAGCTTAGGTTTTTGGATAACCGTAGGTTGGACGTATTTAGCACTTCCATCGTCAGAGGGAAGTACAGGGTCCTTTGTCACCTCGGTTTCTTGATCCATTTCCCTCACCGGAGAGGGAATAGGGATCGATAGTCCATCATAATCACTACGACATCTCGATATCTTTGACAAGGCCATAAGTTTTTCAATTTTGCTATTAAAGGCCCTTTGTTCAAAGAAATCGTCATCGAGAGATGCCATTAGAATCAATTACGGGACAAGTGGAAGAAGGTAGAATCAAAAGGATAGAGGGTAAAGGGATGAAGAATAAAAAAGGTAGGAGGGTAAAGATGGATATTTTTGAGATTTTTGATAAACATTTTATAAGAAAGAAAATCTTTTTGTGTTTTTGTGTTCGTTGAAAACTAATTTTACAAAGTTTTCGGGAACAGTTTTGTTTTTAAAATAAGAAAATATGAACAAAGGATGGTAAATATACAGTGAGTGTATATCCAGATTCACTAATCTATAAAACCGTTTAGAATACGCGCACAACCTCCCCGACAGCGGCGCCAAATTTTGATTGACTCTGAACGGTCAACCTAAATTGACCAAGGAAATGGTCAACAAGGTTAAACAGCCTAGAGTCAATGCTCCGCGGAAGTATAGTGTTTCCTCGGGTCGTTATGTCCCGACGAGGTGTGGATGGTTATAAAACGGTTTCGTGATCGGGTGAATTTGGACAGGAAAAGGTTTTGAGTGATTAGAATGATTACGCTAAAGAAATACGAATGAGAACGATGTAAACAAACTATATTAACAATAACGCGAAACCAAATTAACTCAAAACGTAATCTAAGAATTTAAAATCAGAATTTGCTTATACGTAAGCAGAAAAATAAGCCAAACGGCTTAAATAGAAGCTATCACTTTATTTAAATTTGGTTTTTCTTTATTTAACAAACTACTTTTACAAACGTAACCTAAATTTAAAAACGCAAAAGTTATTTAAATAAAACGCGAGTTAGAATTAAAATAAACGCGAGTGCGCAAAATAAAAAGTGAAAATTGAGCTACGCTAACCCTACGGATATGAAAATTATATTTTTACAATTCTAATGATAAAAGAAAAATTTTTAGAAAAAGAAAATTAATTTTTACACTAATTAATTAATTACTATTTAATTACTAATTAATAATATTTAAATTACACTAATTATGAAATTAAGCTAGAAAAATGAAAATTTAATTCTAAAAATTCTTAAATAATTTAAAAGTAATTTTAAAACTAAAAATATATTTTTCCTACTTTTTATCTATTTATTATTAATTAATAACTATTTATTTAATCACTAAAACTACTTTTGATTTATTAAAAATACTAAAAAGGCAAAGAAAAATCTGAAATTTTTAGGAAAATTCTAAAATACAATTAGGAACTTAAGAAAAATAGAATCTACTGAAAAAGAAGCTAAAATAAGCAAAATGAGCAATAAGCACTTACAAATAAGCACTTAAAAATAAGCAAACAATGAAAATAATAATCAAAAGCTAGAGTATACTACAAATAACTTATATGAGCTTAAATTAACTTAAAACAACCACAGAAATGCTCAGAATAAGCTAGAACTAGCAAATAAGCAAACTAATAAACCATAAGCCAAACAGGCCTGAGAGGGTGTTCTTGGACCTCTGTGGGGCCCACAGGGGTAAACCATGCCCCAAAACTAAAGCTGATACTAAAAGCTGGGATTAAGGGCTTTTCAAAAAGCTCATGCTTAGGCAATGGGGAACACAAATAAGCATTATGGAGGGCTCTGAAATCAGGTGTGCAACCTAGGTGCAGGGGAGCAAATGGGTAGGCTGCTAGTGCATACAAGCTTAAATAAGCTATGGACAAAACAAAATGAGCTGAGGGTTCTATCACCAATTCTAACCAACTCTTGTAAAAGAATTTTTATTGAAAAGCTTTATAAAAGCTTGCACAAGCTTCAAAGGGTCACAGATTCAAGATTTGAAGTTTTGAGTAAGCTATAAAAACAAGTGGCAACTAGCAAATGTTTGCAAGAGCAAAAACAAAGTTGAATCTTGACTAAAGCAGTTACAACTGACCTAAAAACAACATTAAAACAACAATTAACAACAAGGATCAAGCAAAATCAACAAGCTCAGCTAAAGTAATGTAGCAGCATGCAACAGGCCAAAAGAAGCCAAAAGAATGTCCAAAATAAGTTGTCAAATGGGTACTAATGGGAAAACTAAAACCTATATCGTAAATACTACCTAGAGGTCTTTCTAAATTACCACAAGTCACAACCTATGGCCATGTTTTGACCACACTTGTGGTCAGCTGAAATCCTGGGCTCAGGGGAATCATGGTAAAAAGGGTGCTACTTTGGCTTATAAATAAGCCTGGAAACCGACAAGATCAGGACTAAAAACTACAAAGAGCTAAACATTAACTGCTAAGGAACAAATTAAAACAAATACTAATTTACTTGGGCTTGTATTGAGCTAATTATGGAAGCTGATAAGTGGGTTGGGCAGCAGGCCTGGGGTGTAGGGGAGACTAATGAGCAGTCAATTAAAATGGCCAATTGATACGCTATCCTAGGGAAACTAATCTAATCTTAAACTATGGGAGAGCTTAACAAGCTAGGGGAACAGATTAAGCAATTCTAAGGCATGAGTAAACAACAAACTTAAGCTGAAAAGGACCAAAGGCTGCTGAGCAGTTGGGCTTGAATGGGGACTGCTGAGCAGTGGTGAACAACAAAATGGATCAATTGGTGTTTTGTTGACCACAAAAGTCAAATTCCAGAGGGTAAAAGAAAACTTGCATAAACCTATGTGGAACAATTTGAAACAATAAAAACAACATGTGAATATAAATCCACAACTTAGCTTAAGCAATCAGTTCAATGCAGTCAAAATAAAATTTTTTGGAAAGGGACACTTGAAATCTTTAAAACGGCTAAGAACTGCAAACCTTTGACCAAAAACTACTCCATATATTTAATTTAAGCTAATCAGAACTTGGGGATGGTTCAAAACATTTTCAACCCCTCAACACAATGCTATGCCAAACACCCCTTCATGGGATGTCTGATGAGATTTTCAACAAAGAAACAAGCTATTCAAGGCTAAGCAATGATATAATAATTAATAACAGAGTAAATTAAGCAATGACAATCCCAGAATAAATGATAAGTAATAAGCAAAAAGAAACACTTTTTAGAGGAACTTAAAATTGCATTAATCTAAAATCTGAGTACAGTAATAAGCAAGCTTTTAAAAACTGAAAACAAGGTTAAAAACTAAAAGTACAACTAAAAACTAATACTAATACTACTCCTAATGGCCAACAATGGCTCACAAATAGATTTTATTTATACTAACAAAATACTAGGGCTTCTTTTTTTTTCTTCTGCTTTCTGTCTTGTGTGAGACAGCTTTGGAAAAACCTTCTGTGTCATGTTGGAATTTCATCCAGCCATTTGATTAGCCTTGAGTCCCATCTCAGCCCTAGATTCAATTTTGGTACCAATTTGTAGTGGGTTTCTGAGTTGGAGGAGGGGGAAGGTAATGATTATGTTTGGGGTTGACATTTGAGGTGGGGAATAGGGTGGCTGGTGTAGGTTATGTTGGGGGAACAAGATTGTTGGGAGGTACAGGTTGATTGGGGCTGGGTGTTGGTGATGGCGGCAAAAAGGTGAGGGGTGGGAGAAGTTGACCCTGGTTTGACCCTGTATATTATTAAAATGGTGGGTGGGCTGGGGTATACATGGGCTTGGGATAAAAGTGGGCTTGGGTGTTGTTTTGTGTTTGGATTGGTTTAGAAAAAGTACAAAGGGTCCGTTTGATTTGTTTGGTTTTAATCACAAGGATCAATTTTGTAATTTTATAATTTTGAAGGACCAAACTTGCCAAACTTCCAAAATATTCCAAGGGTCACATTTGTTTCATTCCCAAAAGATGAGGGTCACAAAATGTATTTTCCATTTTAAAATTCCCCAGGGATTGATTTCGTCAATTTCCCAAACTGTAGGGACCAAAAGTGTAAATTTTCCAAAGTTTTCACCTAAGGATCAATTTTGATAATTTTTTACTTTTAAATGCCTTAGGTTGACTTTTCTTTCAAAACAAATGCTCAGGGACTAGTTTTGTAAATTTTTGAAAGTTGAGGGACTAAAACTGCCAATTGTGTAAACATTGTTCGTTTTTTATTGTTTTTGCTCATTTTGCATCTGAAACGTATAAAATACAATCCCTGTGATATTTTTAGTATTTTGATGCATTTCTGAGTGTTTTCGGATGTTTTGGCAGTTTAAATACGACAAAAATGATGAGTGTTTGAGCACTCATCAGTGAGATTGCTCTAAAGAGGCGAGTAAGAAGCATTCCATACGGAAGAGCGGTTGTTCCAACTAAGGATATGTCGGCCATTCTTTTGGCTAGGTAGTAGGCTAAGTTGAATGGTTGACCGGTTGAAATGCTATAGAGCATGTAGCAAAGACATGTGTTGATATGATCTCTATTTCCTATGGTACTTATGATGTTAGCTCTAAGAATTTCTTATCACTTCTTAAGTTGTTGTTTAAGCTCATTGAGCTCCATACCAAAAGGATCCTTATCCCTAATATTCCCCGAACGATTCTTTCTTGTGGTAGAGGTTCTAACGAAGAGATGTTCCTTAATTATTTCCTTACTAACTAGAGGGTTGTCGTATGGATAAAAACGCTCAATAGAATCAAGACTTGAAATGGGCCAATTATCCGTGTAGAGACAAGTTCCCTCATTTGGGACACCAAGAATGATAGCTAAGTCTTTTAAATCTATGTAATGTGGTGTTTGATTGGTTGTGAAGTTTAATGATATCTTACCAACAACACTTGTGGAAAGGTTTACGGTTGCATAGAATTCTAAGATGAACCTAGGACAAATTGGCTCATCTATATCAAGGAGACAATCAAAGTTGATTGCGGCAAAGTTTTAGCGAATGGATGTTCCTTCTAGAAAGGATGGATCAATGGTTCTACCTTTGTGAACATAGCGTTTTTCTAGTGCCTTAAAGGTTTCTACTTGAACATTGTTTAGACCTTTGGTCATATGGTGTTTGGGCATGTACTTAAGGGTTTCCTTGTGATCGGATCTATTTGCGTGAGGCATGTTGATTCCTAGAAAACACACAATTATATGTTAATGACTTTTAACAAAGTGGATGTTCTAATATATTCCTATATGCAAACAATGTGGAGACTTGGTTATCTTGACTCATTTTGATTCCCAAATTGTTTTGTCTTGCAAGTTTTGTTATAAAAACAAAAGATAACCAACACTCTCCTAATTGAATGTGTTTTCGATTGAATGTACCCGAAAATACATATTAGTTTTGTATCCCCTTTAGCATTCAAGAGATAGTGTGCAAGTGATGTTTTAATGATGTTTTTCATTTGTTTTAACAATGTGGTGATGAATCATGTTCTAGTCTTGGATTGATTTTTGAAAGACAATGCACTTGGTGTGTTTGGCAAATCAAAGTAACAATAAAAGGGATACAATTCTTTAACTAATGGAAGATATGATTAGCTAGCCACCAAGTTTTTCATGAATCAAGAAGTTTTATGCATAAACCCTAAGATTCTAGTTAATGAATGTAAATAAGAATGTTATACTTGAATCAAAAATGCAATTGTGATCGGAACACTTACAAAGTTAGTTGGATTTGAAGAGATTGGATTGAAAGCCCTAAATTTCGTGTGGTTATGTGTTTTTGAGAGGGTGATGGCTGTTTGAAAGTGAATGATTAAGTTAAGAGGGTGTTTGGTTTTGAAATTAAGAATAAAACATTCTGTAGCATTGGCGGACCAGGCGGAACCAAAAATAGGGTTCCGCCCGTATGGTCTGAGGGTACCGTAGGAGCTGCAGGAAAAAATCAAAAGGAATTTACTTGATTTTTGTGGTTTTATCCTAATGTTCAAAACTAAGGTTTTAGGTCTTATGAGTCTTTGACTAAGCCTAGGAATGATGAATGCTTCACATTCAAGAGGTTTTGTGAAAACGTTGATAGAATGGTTAACGTTGTAGACTTTCTTAGTTAAGACGTTCCTCAATGAACGTTTTTACCAAGACGTTGATGATGGATCACAATATGTCAATTAAGAACATAATGGATTGAATTGTCGCTGAAGTCGATGCTTCCTTTGTTGAAGAGATAACAATGTTGATAAAAGAATTTCGTTATTGACGCGTATATGCTTGTTTAAGCGGAGCTTATTGATGTGCTTCTCCATTCGAAACTAATTTGAGAACCTTACGTGTTTTGGAGAATCATTGGATAAGTAAGTATAAAAGTGCAAGTACCACTTGTGCTTTTCTTATCAACTTATTACCGCCATAATTCCATTTGGCATACACTATGGTTTCTATTCCCGTTCTTTTGGGATACCATAATCCAAGTTGTGTAGTACCTTATGATGTATCCAAACAAGCTCAACGAAAGAGTTGTTTAAGGATCTTCTTTAACACGAGCACATAAATAAATGCTAAACATAATGTTGGATCTAATTGTTATGAGAACAAGTAGTCTTCCAAACATTTCTCTACGTTTAGTTTTACCTACGGATTTACTAATCTCATTCTTGATAAGTCATTAATAACTTAACCATTGAGAACAAGAGAGTAACTAGGAACGTCTTTAAGTTAAAATCCCTTGCTTTTGGAGCTTGCTTTTATTATCAAAACGACTTTCAAATATTGACACTTATAATCACATGATTACTTCGAAACATCTATTTCGTTTCCCTAGTTGTTTTACTCTAAATTCCAAAAACTGTTTTTGTTGAATTTGTTTAGACACGACTATGACCTATAAATCAAGTTTTATAACTTATGTCAATTTTGCTTGATTCAATATTTGACTCAAGGTGAGAAGATATTATTTTGTACTTTTATTCTTAATGTTTTACACAACATTTTTGTCTTGTCATCATTGGACTTTCGACTAAGTCATCATCTACCAAAGATGATATCTTAGAAGTAGGAGATTACTCGTTAAATGTTATATTCAACGACTCCTTGACTCTTTGGGTTTTCTTACTTAAGACACTATGAACTCTACTTGTTTTGAAAAAGTCCAAGAGGTACAACATCATAAGACTAAGTGTCACATTTGATGTGTAAATCCTAGATGTTGAAAACTCATTTTCTTCCACACATTCTAATGTATGCTAATGTGATTTATTTCACCTTGTGTGTTTTATGTGAGATTATCATAAAGGAGTGATCGAAGAAAAACACAATTTAAGACTCAAAGTATGGTGTTTGAGAATGTTGTTTAACAAAGGTTTGTTTTGCAAGCATCACAAAAGTGTTAGACATTTTAACACTTAGGAAATTCTTAGTTGGCTTACTTGTAAGCAAGAGTTGAGTGAGACTCACTCAAGAGTTTCTCGTATTTATCTCTTGATGGTTAAAGAACCAAAGCACCTTATATCTCCTACTAGTACTAATGAAGAAATTCCTTGTTGCATAGAATCTAATCTTAGTTATTACTAATAGCAAGTAAACACTTTTAGAGTATTACTAATAACACATATTCCAACACATAATGCTAGAAACAAGAGACAATCAAAGTCAAGTTGAAGTAATGCGTACCTTTAAAATTGCATAGAGAAGCTATCAAGAAGATAAACACAACGCGTAAAATTTTGGTTTGACGACACGCTCTGAAACTCAATTACTCATATATCCAAGAAGGTTAGACAATCTTATAAAAGCATAGATCACGATAATCTTAATTCTTTTATCATGAGTTTCTATTAGAGATTGAATTATCTCTAAATCTCTCTTCTAGGTTTGACAGGTTTTACTTGCATTGTTTTATTAGTTAATGGTGCTTTTGAGTTAAATCCTGATCCGGTTTTATCTTTAAACAACCTTTGACTCCGCAACAATCTTTCAAGAGATTTTGAGCTTTCATCAAATTTAACTAATATTTTTCCTTTCTCATATTGCTTTTTAATCTCATGTTTGTAATCTAGACATAATTAACATTCTAGATCAATTTCAACATTACTCATAATTCTAGACATTTTATCTTCTAACAAGATTTCCTTTTCAAAAATATTCTTAAAAGATTTTGAAGACTCATTGTTAAAGATAGTTTTCAGGTCCATGTTGCATAAACGTTTAGACTCATTTTCTAGTTTAGAAAACTCTAGGATAAATTTGTCAAAGCAAAAGTGTTTGGTTATAAAATGTACCTTGCTTGATGTTTTATCTAGTTGAGAATCACAAACCGGATGGTTGGCTTCATCTTCATCCGTGTTATTCCATGAATCGTAAGCAAGACCACAAAGAGCTCGACATGAGTAATCATCTTCACTTACACCTTCATTTAAAACATTTAAACTAGTAGTACATGTATTTATCACAACTAAATGTCTATCTGTTAATATTTCTAAGACTTCAAATTCATATGTGAGATCAAATTGATCATCTTTGACTTGACATATTTCTTGATGAAAGTTTAACATATTTTTCCCAATATCATTAGCCGTTTGAGAAAAATATATTCTTTCATATTTGGTACTAAAGCTTTATAAATCATTGTTTTAGCTTTAGTATTTTTATCAAGTTTAAGATAGTTATCTTGGTTTTCAAAAACTTGTTTTCTTTGGTTTGAAATCACCAAAAGAAATAATATATCAAAAATCTTGATCAATTGATTTCACATAGTTTTCAAAATTACTTTTCCATTCAAGTAAGCTTTCTTTTTCAAATAGCGGTGGGTTTTGAATAGGTTGCCCTTCTTTGAGATTTTCAAAATCCATGGATCGATCCAAGTTTTAAAATACATTCTATTTTAAAGATCTTGAGTAACGTAGCTCTGATACCAATTGTGGAAAACTAGAAGGGGGGTTGAATAGTTTACCGCTTTTTAAATCCTTTTTAACTTGAATATCCTTTAAAAACTTTACGTTTGCTTAAAGATATAAACACAACGTTATATGTTTGATTCTTTGAAAAGCTTTTCATGTGAATAACTATTCTAACTTTACTTGTTTCATACTTTGAAAAACTTTACTTGTGATGATCCTAACTTTGCTTGTTTAATTCTTTGAAAAGCTTTACATTTGTTTAAAGATATAAACACAACTTTACTTGTTTTATTCTTTGAAAAGCTTTATATGTGATTAGCTATTCTAACTAAACAACAACATGTAATAAGCAAAGATAAAGAAAGAAACGATCAAACCACAACACGATTGTTTGTCGTGGTTCGGCTACAAGGACTCTTTTTCCTTGCCCTACATCCACGCCCCGAGTTTCCAACTCGAGAGTTATAAGCACTAGTCAACAAGCTCCTTTCATCGGCGGAGAAAAGACACTAAGCTAGATGTCGAGTTCTTTTACACGGGTACAACCACTCCCATCGTTGCTTACACTTTTACCGACACTAAGCTAGATGTCGAGTTCTTTACCAAGGCTACAACTACTCCCGTTAGTTCTTTTACAAGGGTACAACAACTCCCGACACACTACATATTTTCAGGCCTAAAATACTAACCAATCACTTCTACATACATGATACAAATGAAGTATAGACTACCAAAGCTTATACTTAACAAAGCTAACACGACTTGCAACATTAGAGTTGAAGCTTGTAACTTCTTGAATGATCTTGTGAAGTCCCTTGCTACATAAGAGAGTCACACAAGTCAAATGTTACTGAGTTAGTTTGAGAGAGTATATGAAAATATGTCCTAAAGGGGTGACTCAAAACTAACAAATGGTTTGGTATTTATAGCAAACCATTCTACAGGTCTGGTAGATCAGGCGGAACCCTCAGATGGGTTCCGCCCGTGTACCCCCAGGGTTCCGTGACATTACTATTTTAAGAAATAAATGTGATGTGACAAGACACTTTCTAATTTAAGAAATAAAGACAATGTTTTGTTTAATAGGAAATGTAAACCTTAGTTAAACAAGACTTAAACACTTAAAGTGATGATTTACTTATAACTAAAGTTCACACTTTGTCATTAACAAAACTTAGCAAAGATCGTAAAATATAAACAACGTTTTTAGGCGATATTTGTATTAACAAACACTATTATTACTTTACTTAAAGCACTTGATGAATCTTTTTGTAGTAAGAACTTTGTTAGGAAATTTCTGAGAGCACTCCATCCGAAGTGGAGAGCAAAATTTACGGCAATTGAAGAATCCAAGGATCTTTCAAGCATGTCACTTGACGAGCTAATTGGTAACCTCAAAGTTCATGAAATGGTAATGGAAAAAGATTCGGAACTAGTTAGAGGCAAGAAAGAAAAAGTTAGGTCCATTGCCTTGAAAGCTAGAGTCCAATCAAGTGATGATGAAGAATCTACTTCGGATAGTGATGATGAGGAATATGCTATGGCCGTTAGAGACTTCAAGAAGTTCTTTCGTAGAAGAGGGAAGTTTGTAAGGCAACCTAAAGATGACAAGAAAACTTTCCGAAAAGATCGTGATGATAGGAAAGGAAAGGTAGAAAGGAAATGATATAGGTGTGGAGATACAAGTCATCTAGTAGGAGAATGTCCAAAACCACCCAAAAGCAAACCTCAACAAGCTTTTGTGGGTGGTGCTTGGAGTGACTATGAAGGAGATGATGATGAGCCAAAGAATGATGATATTGCTCTCATGGCTCACGACTCAAATGAGGTATTCTCCGACTCATCTTACTCCTCTATTGATGATGACACCTTACAAAAAGAATATAACAAACTTTGTGAATTGAGCTTAAAAATCATAAATAAAAATAAGTTTTTGAAAACTAAAAAGGAGTTTTTAGAAAATGAAGTTTATGAGTTAAAAGAAAAAGCTAAGAGATTAGAAAAGAGTAAAGGTATTGACACATCTTGTAAATCATGTGAAGAGCTTAAACTCGAAGTTGAGAAACTTAAAATTACTCAAAATGATCTAATAAAACAAACCACAAAGTTTAAGAAGTTCGATAAGAGCATTTCTTGTGCGGATGAAATTATGAAACTTCAAAAGTCACCCATTGATAAAACAGGACTAGGATTCATGAAAATAGAAACTTCAAAGGGTCAAACGAAACAAGAAAAGAATGCACAAGAAACTAACAAAACTGCTAAGCAGCCCGCGGAACAGACGGAACCCAATCCAAGGTTCCGCCCATTGGACCCGAAGGTTCCGCCAGGTCTGCTGCAGCAGTGACACCATCCACATCGGATCGTTCAAAATTTGTTAAAGTCACATATAAAAATGGAACAAAACCTGCTTTTTAAACTGGAGTAGGACTTAGTAAAAACGAATTTAGAGCTAAGACTACTCAACCAAGACCTAAGACTCCAATTCCCAAACGCCCCTTTCCAAAGAGCAACTTCAACGCTCGACCAAACTACCAACATGTTTGGAACCAAAACACTCCTGGACATTACCAAACTCCAAATTACATGTCATGGAACCCTTATGTTCTATTTTCATACTTGGAACAAGTTAATGGTATGCTTAACCAAAATGGACCCATGAGAAATTGGGGACCAAATGTTTGAGTGTTTTTCGTAAAATATGTGTGCCTCAAAGTTTGTTTGGAACCGGATGAATGGATTAAAGATAGCGGTTGTTCAAGGCACATGACGGGTAACAAAAGCCTCTTCACTACTTATCACAAATGTGATGGAGGTAATGTTACGTTTGGTAGTAAAGCTAAGAGCAAAATCATCGGAAAATGTACAATCTCTCATGACTCCCTTTTTATAGATGATGTAACTCATGTTGATAACTTAGGTTTTAATCTCCTTAGTATTAGTCAACTTTGTCGTAATAAGTATAATGTCCTTTTTAGTGAAAACGGAAGTAAAATACTTAAAGATGGTATAACCATAGCCAAAGGTGTCCTTAAGAACAACGTATACGTCATGAAGATGGATCCAACATCTAGAGACAAACTTTGTCTTACCTCATTAGATGAATATTCAACTTTATGGCATAGACGTTTAGGACACGCTAATATGAGACTAATTCAAAACCTCTCCTCCAAAGACTTAGTTCGAAACCTACCTAAGTTGAAATTTGACCAACACTTTTGTGATGCTTGCAAAGTCGGTAAACAAGTCCATAGTAGCCATAAGGCTAAAAAAATTGGTTTCTACATCTAGGTGTCTAGAACTTTTGCATATGGATTTATTTGGTCCATTCGCTATACAAAGTTATGGAGGTAACTTCTACACTTTGGTCATAGTCGATGATTACTCAAGATATACTTGGACAAAAATTTTGAAAAGTAAAAATGAAGCTTTTGATAAATTTGAGATTCTAAGTAAGAAAATTCAAAATCAAGTAGGGTCTAATATTGTGTCTATTAGAACGGACCACGGTCGTGAATTTGATAATGAATTTCAATTTGGAAACTTTTGTGATATTAATGTTATTACTCATAACTTTTCGGCTCCGCGTACCCCTCAATCTAACGGTGTAGTAGAACGTAAAAACCGGACATTGCAAGAGATGAGTAGAACAATGCTTAATGAACAAAACATTCCACAAAAGTTTTGGTGTAATGTCATTGACACATCAACGTACATTTTAAATCGAGTCTGAATTAGACCATTTTTGAATAAAACTCCTTATGAACTATATAAAGGTAAAAAGCCTACATTAGGTTACTTTAGAGTATTTGGGAGTAAATGTTTCATTCTTAACACCAAGGATTATCTCACCAAATTTGACCCAAAGTCTTATGAAGGTGTATTTCTTGGATATTCACAAAATAGTAAAGCTTACATTGTTTTGAACAAAGAAACCTTAAGAGTCGAGGAATCGTTGAACGTAACATTTGACGAGAGTCCACCTCCCTCTAAGACATCATCTTTGGTAGATGATGACTTAGTTGAAAGCCAAGCAATAGAAGGTCAAGAGATTTTAGGTAATGACAAGGAAGATGAACTATTAAACAAAGAACTTGTCAATGTCAAAGAATCTAAAAGTCATCCATTAGATGGTGTCATAGGCAACATTAACGAAAGAACACTAAGGTCAAAAGTTCAAAATGAAAGCAACTACTTTTGTTTCGTGTCAACCATTGAACCGAAAAACATTAATGAAGCCATTAAAGATGAATCTTGGGTAATTGCAATGCAAGAAGAGTTAAACCAATTTGTTAGGAATGATGTATGGACATTAGTTCCTCAACCAAAGAGTCAAACTATAATTGGAACAAAATGGGTCTTTCGTAATAAAATGGATGAAAATGGAATTGTGTCTAGAAACAAAGCTAGGCTAGTTGCACAAGGATATAACCAACAAGAAGGCATTGACTACGATGAAACTTTTGCTCCGGTTGCTAGGCTCGAGTCAATTAGAATCTTACTTGCATATGCATGTGCACACAATTTTAAACTCTTTCAAATGGACGTCAAAAGTGCATTTCTATACGGAGTCATAAATGAAGAAGTGTATGTTGCTCAACCACCGGGCTTCATCGATTTTGAAAAACCAAATCATGTTTACAAACTTAAAAAGGCTCTTTACGGACTTAAGCAAGCTCCAAAAGCATGGTATGATCGACTTAAAACCTTCCTAGTTGACCATAAGTATACCATGGGCTTAGTTGATAATACTCTCTTCACTAAGAAGAAAGATTCACATATTATCATAGTCCAAATCTATGTTGATGACATTATATTCGGATCAACTTGTCAAGAATTATGTGTGGATTTCTCAAAAATCATGCATGACGAGTTTGAAATGAGTATGATGGGAGAACTCAACTTTTTCCTAGGACTCCAAATTAAACAACTAGAAGATGGTATCTTCCTTAACCAATCTAAATATATTAAGGGCATACTTAAGAAATTTGGATTAGAAGATTCGAAACCAATCAAAACACCCATGTCCACGGAAACTAAGCTCACCAAGGATGAGGAAAGTGAATCCGTAGATAGCACTAAATATAGAGGTATGATTGGTAGTCTACTTTACCTAACGTCTAGTAGACCCGACATTATGTTTAGTGTTTGTCTATGTGCTCGTTTTCAAGAAGATCCTAAGACTACTCATCTCGAAGGCGTTAAAAGGATTTTTAGGTATATTAAGGGCACTACACATTTAGGTTTATAGTATCCCAAAGGAACGGGAATAGACACCATAGTGTATGCCGACTCGGATCATGCCGGTGACTATGTTGATAGAAGAAGTACAAGTGGTATTTGTACTTTTGTTGGACATTGTCTTACCTCATGGTTCTCTAAGAAGCAAATGGCTCTTGCTATCTCAACAATGGAAGCCGAGTACGTTTTGGCCGGAAAGGCATGTCAACAAGCTCTTTGGATGAAGCAAGCTCTTGTCGACTACGGAATTCAACTTAACGACATCACAATTCTTTGTGACAACAAAGGCGCCATTTATCTTAGCAAAAACCCGGTTCAACACGCTCGTACCAAACATATTGAAATCCGTCATCATTTCCTTCGTGACAACGTTCAAAAAGGAAATATCTCAATTGAGAAAGTTTCTTCCGAAGACAACATAGCCGACATTCTCACAAAACCCCTTAAACGTGAACCTTTTAACCTTCTTAGGCTAGGCTTAGGACTCATGGAACCTACGTTGTAGTTCTGGACATTAGACAAAAATCACAAAAATCAAAACAAATCCATAACTCTTTTTCTCAACAGGGTCGGCGGAACCCTCAGACACAACGGACGGAACCCAATTCAGGGGTCTGCCGTATCCGCCGACCTGCAGAACCATTTTTTTGTTTATATTAAACCAAACACCCATTATCTCATACCACCACTTCCAAACTGTTACTATTCACTTTACCATCCATCCATACCTACGATTTCTTGGTCTTCCTTTCACTCACATTGCAAATCAATCATCATTGTAAGTATTCTAAACTTGATTACAATCCTGATCTGAGTCTAGGAATTCTATTTTTGCACAAAAACAAAAACTTGGGGTTATGCATTAACTTGAGAAACTCATGCATGAAATTAGGTGTTTAACAAAACTAATCATGTTCCCCGTAGTTAGGAATTGCATTCTTACTAAGTGTAAACATGTTTACTAAAACACCGCATGACAAATTTTTCCAAAAATTTCTCACAAATAGGACAAATATTTTTTCGTCTCACATTGAGAATACAAAATCAAAACGTTATGTTTAAAACATCACTTGCATAATGTCTCTTGAATGCTAAAGGGAATACATAACCAATATGTATTTTTGGGTACATTCAAACGAAGCTACATTGAACTAGGAGCGTTTGGGTTATCTTTTGTTTTATAACAAAACTTGCATTATAAAACGTTTTTGAAGCATCAAAATGGGTCAAGATAACCGCACCTCCACATTGTTTTCATATAGGCACACACTAGAACACCCACATTATAATAGTTGTTTACTTAAACTAAAATGTGAAATTTTGTTATTCTAGGAATCATCATGCCTCCTCTAACCTACTACGACCACAAGGACACCATTAAGTACCTACCAAAACACCACAAAACCAAAGGCCTTACCCCAAATCAAGTCAATGTTTTCAAAGCCTTAGAAAAATATTATATCCATGAGGGTAGAACCATTGACTCGTCCTTCCTAGAAGGCATAAACCTTTACACCGAATTTGCCACAATCAACTTTGAGTGTCTTTTGGAAATCAACGAGCCTATTTGTCCTAGGTTCATTTTGGAATTCTATGTATCCGTCGTCCTCTCCACGGATGATTATGGTCACATGTCTATCAACTTTAGGGCTAGTGGTTATCAATACTCCTTCACTCTTGAGGAGTTTGCTCAAGTCATAGGTGTCCCAAACCGTGGTACTTGCATCTACTCCGACTTGCACTCCCTCTCAACTCTTAACACCCTCCATGACCGCATCCATCCTTATGACACACCTCTTGTGTCAAAAGATGTACTTCGTGACCACCTCTTTGTTAGGATAACCAACACTAGGAGAACCCGTTCGGGAAATGAGGTCGATAAGGACCCATATGGAATGGAAATGAATGAACTCAAGCCCCAATTCAAGAAATGGGAGGAAGTCCTTTGAGAAAATGTCATTAGCACCATAGGAAACCGAGATCATATAAATCTTTACCTTTGCTACATGCTCTACTCTTTGTTTGTTAGGCAACCCTTCAACCTTGCCTATTACATAGCCAAGAGAATGGCCGACATTCCCGTGCATGGCACAACGGCTATGCCGTATGGAATGCTCTTGACCCGTCTCTTTAGGTTCATCTCTCCCATTCCACCAACTCCAAACGGTCTTCGCCTTGACTACTCTCTCATTCCACACACCTTTGTCCCACTAAGTGATAAGAGAGTGTACAAAGCCCAAGGAAAACGTCCTCATCCTCCTACCTCCTCATCATCTTCCTCAATGAGTGAAGATGACTCTTTGCCCAACTCTAGGCTCCCACCTCTAGAATACCTATCCCAACTTCCGGATATTCCAAATGAGTCGACGGAGTTCAAGCAAACAAAGGGGATGTTTAAGAATCTTAGAAGATTCCTTGGAAAGCTCAAGAACAAGATTGACCGTCAATGAGTGCGGGTGTGTGGGAGTGTTTCGCACAAGGTGCTATTTGAACAATTTGGTCGTTTAAACAATGTTTGTGATGTATTTGTGTGTTGGTACAATGTGTAATACTATTTGGAACATGTATTAACTAACAATGATGCAGGTAGACAACTTTTGGCAAGTCGACAAATTTTCATGTTTATGAAACTTTCACTAAGTATAGTGAAATTCTCGACCCCAAGGTCAAAGTCCTATGGTATGTGTGTTTACATGTCCAATTTTTGCATTACCTAACCAGAAATGCATTATCTTTTTGATTTTAGGAGTTTTCGGAAAATTTGAAAATCATCTCGCGGGTCAAAATCGCGGACTGCCAACTTTTTCAGGCCTGGCGGATCTGGCGGCACCCTAAAATGGGTTCCGCCAGTGCATTTTCTGGGCAACCCAGAAATGGCCCAACGGACCGGATGGAACCCTCACATGGGTTCCGCCTGTGTATCCTGAAGGTTCCGCCAGATTTCCTGTAGATTTTTTTTTTTTTTAGTTTTCAACATTTCAACATCCAATCAACAAAATACCATCCTTTTAGATAGAAACCAATTTCCTGCAATTTGTTAAGCACAATAGGGTAGTTCTCATTCCTTATAACTCAAAGAAACCATTTCCCGCCATATTTCAAAAATACCCATAACTACCTCAAGGAACCTTCACACATAAAGGAAGGAACCCTTCCAAAGGTTCCTTGAAATCCATGAGACATATCCTTCAACAAATTTACCAACACCACTAAGCATTTAGTGCAAATCTTGTCTTCTCACTTCACCATTTTTATTGGATTGACTTCATGATATGACAACCCACAATTATTCCAAATTATTAGGAACCTCCATTTTTGTATGGCCTAACATCAAATCCAAACACTCCTTCATCACTATAAATTAAACCATCCTAAACACTATCAAATCACACCTTCTTCATCACAATTGCTCATCTTTTAAACCATTTTAACCATGACTAAGTCAACAATCACCTCTCAACCATCACGACCCATCCGGAAAACCACCCGGATAAGTGTCAAACCACTTTGGACTAACCAATCTATCAACCTAAGCTCCTCATCCTCGGATGAATTCACTTCACCAATCAAAAATGAACATTTTCTAAACCTTGCATCTCCATCTCCATCACCCAATGAACCCAATGAGCTCACTCCACCACCAACAAAATCACCCATTGACCCAACTCCACCAAGTACTCCAACCCAACCGTCCAAAACTCCATCACCATCATCATTGCCAAAACTTGAACCTATGGAGTTATTTGGGTCTCCTCCAACATCACCACACCCTTTTGTCCAAGATCTCAATGATCTTCCACCAAGACCAACACAACCACCACCTTTTGCAAATGAAACACCAAGGTCAATTCTTGACCAAAATGAGCATTTTAACCACAACAAGAATACCACCAACCCAAATCATTGTTGTTTCACCCAATTTACCATGACATCCATGGTCCTCTTTATGGAGAACCAAATTTTGAAAACCATGATCACCCAACTCCACCACATTCTCAACCCCAAACCTTTGAGTCTTTCTTTCCTTCCTATGAGGAAATCCAAAGCATGGTTGAGAATCATCTCCATCAAGCAATGGAATTTCAAACCACCTTGCTTGACTCTATACCAAACCCATCCTTCAACCAAGAACCAAAAACCAACCAACCCTCAAACCAAGAAACCAAAACCAACCCATTTCCACCCACTCATCCCCATGTTTGCTCAAATTGTGAGCAAATGGGTGCAAGCATCAAATTGTTGCTTCACCAATTCCAAGATGAAACCCGTTTCGCATTCCAACACGTCATAGAACGTTTGGATGCTCTTTCCCACCCAAACAAATCCTAGACAACATTTGGAGGCCTTTTGCCCCATTTAGGAAAGTAGGATTTGATATTTTTTTTTTTATATTTTTTGGTTATTTTTAGTTTTTCTTTTAGAAGTAGAAGAATCTTTCCCATTTATTGTCTTTGACTTTTAAAAGTCAAAATTTACATGGAATGATATTTTTTTCTACTTACTCACTTGCATTGTTGGTTGATCATTTTTGTGTCGTCATTGTGGTTGCAATGTGTGTGGTAACTACAAGCTTGACTATATATATCACCAACTAACCATTTTTTTTTGTAGGATCAAAATCTATGTTTCCCATATTGGCACTCCTTTTAGGGGGAGTAACAACCAAGGGGGAGCACGTGCATAATTCTGCTTCGCTACTCTACTTTTTGTTTCGACAAAAAGGGGGAGAAATATATTAAATCTTTAAAACTTAATATGATTTTCATCACTTAAGTAAAACGAGTTTAATATAAAAAAAAAAATTAAGTCTTAAACACCAAGATTTTGTGAGTTACTTAAAAACAAAGTTTATGTTTTGTCATCAACAAAAAAGGGGAGATTGTTAATACAAATATCGCCTAAAAACGTTATTTATATTTTACGATCTTTGCTAAGTTTTGTTAACGACAAAATGTAAACTTTAGTTTCTAAGTAAAACATAATCTTAGTTTTAAAGACTTGCATAAACTAGACATTTGCTACATTTTACATTTAATAAAACACAACACTTTTTATTTCTAAAAGTAGAAATGTCACATCACATTTATGGCAAGTTTTGTCATTATACATTTATAGAAAGAAAGTGTGTTTGACTAACTATATGTTTGCTTGCAAGTTTTGTGTTTGACTAGGTATAATGAGATGTGATATTGTTTGGTTTGCAAGATTTATTGCAAAACCAACTGCAAGCCCGGCGAAACCCTGGGGGTACACGGGCGGAACCCATCTGACGGTTCCGCCGTATCCGTCAGGCCTGCAGAAGGTTTTGGTATAAATACTAAGCCACAAGTTTGATTTTTGGCTTATCACTCTACATCATATTTACACACATTCATTCATTCTTTCATCTAACCCTTTAACATTTCATATGTGAAGTTTCTTTTTGTAGCAAAGAGATTCACGAGTTCATAAAAAGTTACAAGTATTCAACACAACGTTGCAAGACTTGTTAGCTTAGCATTGTGTAGACTTGTGTAGTTTACACTTCATTTGATTGTGTACTTTCAGTAGTGATCGGTTAGTATTTTAATCCTCAAAATACAAAGTGTGACGGGAGTTGTTGTACCCTTGTAAAAGAACTATCGGGAGTGGTTGTACCCTTGTAAAAGAACTCGACATCTAGCTTAGTGTCGGTAAACGTGTATAAGCGACGTGTAAGGTTTTCTCCGCCGGTGAAAGGAGCTTGTTGACTAGTGAAAGAAACTCTCGAGTTGGATACTCGGGGCGTGGACGTAGGGCAAGGAAAAAGAGACCTTGTAGCCGAACTACGATAAATACTCGTGTTGTGGTTTGATCGTTTCTTATATATATATATATATATATATATATATATATATATATATATATATATATATATATATATATATATATATATATATATATATATATATATATATATATATATCTTTGATCAAACGGAAAGTTTCAAAGATAATCAAACAAGTTAAAAAGATTTTAAACGGTAAACTATTCAAACCACATTCTAGCTTTCCACAGAGCGTTTATGAGACCTAAGTCTCGGTTTGAATATAGACCAGTTTCTAGACCTAAGGATGGTGTTAAAGCGTCTACATCAAAGAGTCCAAATGTTGATTCTAGGGTTAATTGGGCCTTGACTTCAAAAAACGCTAAAACTAATATGGCCACGACTTCTAGCAATAAGGGACCTGTGAGTTCTGATGATATAAATCTAGTTATTTTTAGGAATTCGTTTGCCGCTTCGACCGAAGAGGACAAGGTTTTCGAGAAAGTGGATACTTCAAATGCTGGAAATGATGGTAATATTATTAAGGATGCGACAAATGCTAGAAATGATAGTGATACTGATGTTGAGGATGTATATGACGAGACCGCTCAATTTATGGCTACTTCTTCTAAACGGGCTAGTGGTGGTGGTTGTGCAAATGAGGCTAGTGTCCGTGAGGATGAGGACTACGACATGTATGATGGTTATGAAGATTATGCATATGACTTAACTGAAAAACAAATAACATTTTGTAAAGCGTGAGACATTAATCTTCAAGGTCAATTTAAACGTTAGTTTATGTTTGTCAAATATATTCTAGTGAATAATTGTTTTTTCTTTGTTAGAAGTTGAAGTGTCATTATGTTATCTTTACCGCCTATATAACATACTAAAATATGAGATTCACTCATATCATATCTATTTAAAAGATTTTTGAAATAATATATTCATCGTGTTTGAAACGTTTTAACCGGAAAAAGAAAAGAAAAGGAAAAAAAAAAAAAAAAAGAGACCGATATTTCTCAGGTTATGGTTTGTAATACACACATTTCGATGATTATCACATTTGGAGTCGTACCCACAGTATATTATTATCTTTTTGTTCTATCCTTTCCCCACTAAGGCATATGATGTTTTTTTTATTAACTTTGTTTATACATATATATTTGTCTTACAAAATTATTAAGATTCAACTCAACTCAAAAGGCATAGACCATATCTACCTGTTCGTTTTATTCTCTTTCAAAAGTCTGAGACAACGAGCTTTCTGCTTCACTCATATCATCGTCCTAAAAATGGACACCGAAGAACCATCATACGAGCAAACCCAACATGGGAGTTCCTACCTTTACAGCCTCGGTGTCTTCTCTGGTTTCTTCCTCTTAATCATCCTCTTCTACATTTCTTATATCTACAAGCGTCGCACACGCTTTCAATCGCCACCACCAACAGCTATCTCTTTAGCTACAAACACAAACGACACCAATAACAATCACCACTTCGTAAGATTATCTCGAGGCCTCGATGACGATGTCCTCGTGACTTTCCCAACGTATGTTTACTCTGAGGTTATTATATCTAGCAAGGAAGATGCTTCTACAAATACCAATAATTCCGAATGCGCTATATGCTTATCGGATTATAAACCATCCGATGTTATAAGATTGTTACAAGAATGTGGTCATTTGTTTCATGTCAAATGTATAGATACGTGGTTGAATGTTCATCCAACTTGTCCAGTGTGTCGAAAGTCACCGGTCGCGGACATGGTCCCGTTGTAAACTCCTTCACTTTTTACATTGTTATTTAGTGGTTCATGTATTTACTTCCTCCTTCCATTTTAAGTGTCGGCATATGTTTGCCTGAACGACTTATCTAGAATTCTAGATTATTTTAGGTAGAATGAAATGATAAAGTAGAAAGATTTAGGGGCCGTTTAGTTGGTGAAAAATCTTCCTGTTTTTTCGTTTCTAAATTTCTAGAGAATAAAAAAAGTGAGAAGAGTGGAATGGGTTTTTCAAATCATTAATTAAAATTTAAAGAATGAGAATTTCACATCTTTTGAAAATTGTAAGAAAAAAAAGTATAACTAAACGAATTTTCAATTTTTCCCTTTTCATATGCAAAATTTCCTGAAAAAATAGGAAATTTTTCACCAACTAAACCACCCCTTAGTTTTGGTATTTACGTATCTTTATACCCTATAATTGACATAAGTGGAAGAAAAAAAATGAAGTAGATTAAAACAGAAGATTAGTCAGAAAACCTAGCTAACAATTTTTTGCAGGTATAAATGAATTTAAGAGGATGAACTGAAGTTGGTTGATATAACATTGTTCGATTAAACAATCACGTATTTAAGTTGATGGTAGCAAATTGGTTAACTCAATTCATTTCTTCGTACATTAACCTACATAAAAGTATAAAATGATTAATCCGGTGTAAATTGGATTACGCGTACGTACATGTGACTTACCATTATTAGGTGTGTAACGATTTGAATGGCTAAAGTTCTCTTGCATTGTCATTATATTTTTGCACTTGTAAAAGTGAAACAAAGTTTTACATATTTATGAATGCAAAAAAACTAAACAAATAAAAAGATTGCCGCGCGCATTTCACCAGCGTTGAGAAAGTATACGTGTACAATTTATATGTTAATTTTTTTTGTGTGTGTATTTACGTACGTATTGCGTATGTATGGAGGTATTTGGAATATAATTTGGATTTTTATAAGGGTCAACTTTTAAGTGGAACTTGAATCGGGTAAATTTATGTGTTCAAATCGATGTTTGCTTCTTCCAATTAATTAGCTGAAGAAAAGAAGTGGTGAAATAACGACAAGTAGGTCTTGGAATGTTTAGAAAAGAATAACTAGGGTGGGTTTGCTTGCAAAATGCATGTTAGACCAGTGAAGGTGTTTGGTTGGCAGCCTTCACCGTATGTGAAGTTGCTATGGCCGGGTCGTCCAAGACCACGCTCGTTTGAAGGGTAAAAACAGTAGGTTGGGTGGTCAAGTACCAAAAATACTTGTCTGAATGCATGTAAGTGTATTGTGAGATGCGTTAATGTTTATGTGAAGAGCTTGTGTTAAAGTGTAACATATGTATAGAATGTTATAACCATAACAGACACTACAAGAATGTCCTCGCCAATAACACCACTACACGACAAAGTTTCCACCAAAAAAGTTTGACCGTGGCTAGCTGTAATCAGGCGTTATTAGCGAGAACAAGCTAGCGAGAATAAGGCGTCGCAATTTGGTAATTGGCGAGGACAAGTCCTCGCTGCTTTGAAAGAAAAGTCTTCTCTAATGAGGTCGAAAGTCGCTGTGAGAGGTAAAGGTAAGAAAAGTAAAAGCAGAGTTGACAGGAGATCAGCCCGTATATGGATATATACATTAATACATGTACTCATGATATGTTACGTATCTATATATGTAATGTTCTTTTGATAATCATGCGTCCACTTAAGTCAATTTCTATGAATTTATTCAACGAGTGTTAAATGACCGCGATTCGCCGCCGGTTTGATTGCTAAGAATTATCAATGATGTCCTTATCATATAAAGAAAATCGTGTACTACATAAGTTCTAAGCTAGTGTTGAAGTATGTTTTCTACAACAATGTAATGATATCACGTTAAAAAGGAAAATTATTGAAAAGCCTAATTATGTGTCTAAAGATGTGCCTAAACTGTTTGGCACATTTGTGAAAAAATGAGTCTCATGACTGCAGACATCAGGATGATTTCACGCAGGATTAGACACATCTTTAAACACATAAACTTAAGTCTATCAATCACTACTCCATTAAAAGAATGTATAACTTATGTACTTCTTACATAATAGTTTTTCAATTTCGTAAGAACAAATTAAAAATTCGTGATCTGTCAATTATATAGTTGAATGAGTATGTTCAAAAAAAAAAAAAAAAAAGTTAAATGAGAACACCATTTCTATTTTTTATTTATTTCTCTCTCTCTAGACATTCTATTCTTTCTCTTGTTCTATTTTTTATTTATTTTTGGCTAATTGCATTAACTTTTTATAATACAAATATATATTATTATTGTAGTTAGTTTACCAAATCCTTATTAGCATTTTTTTTTTTTTTTTGAAACACCCGTTTCCATATTAGCCAAAAAAAAAATTGCAAACGGATTGACTATAACCGATATTCTATAACAATTCAAGGAATCTTTTATATTTATATTACAAACCAACTTTTGAAAGTATTTTTAATAAAAGTAGATTCAAATATGTTAAAAATAATATATGACACGACTCCTACGGACTTATGATTTATTTTTATACAAAGTTTAAAAACCTACAAAATCTGCCAAAGTGGCTCCATCCGCCAGGCAAGGGTTTCCATCCATCCGACAAGACTCCCCATCCGCCCGGATGCAACAACCTGTTAATCGACTCCATTTTTTCATACTTTTTTTTTTTCTTTCGAAAAACTAACTTTCCGGACTCGATAATTTACCAAACTTCCCATAACTTATTAAAACAACATATAAATGTATAAACTTGGTCCAAATGACCGTGGAGACTTGTTTTACAAAGTAACGGGTGTTTTGTCAAACATCCCTTTTTACCCATTTTCACACACCCTTCGAGCATAGCTCATTTACATACTACTGCGCATTGACTCTTAACTATGACAATGACTCAACATTTATAAACATTTACACCATACGATTATTTGGGGGTTTAACTTTACTTTGAGCTTGGTATTTTACGGCTACCTTCCTACTCATAAGCCAAAGTGCTTCCAATCCGCTTCCAATCTTAGGCCTTTTAATAAAGACCTTACTTTCTCCGCTTAAGCACCTACAAAATGGTTAAACAACGAAACTATAAGCATGAAGCTTAGTAAGTAAAACAACAATAACATGCTATCATATATCATTTAACACATTATACATCATAATTCATTAACAATAGTTCATAAGACTAATACACCATTACTTACACAAACCAATAGTACAACACATCATAATCACTAACACTTACACATATCCACTTAACACATCACGGATCTATAACAAAATAATCAACACATACCATAGCTTGATTCAACACTAGTCTACTTCTTCTTTAGCTAGTTATGCCAAAGTAGCCTCCTACCATCCTTAAACGAAACACATAAGGCTCAAGCCTTCCAATCATTAACATAATGAACCACATATACACAAAGTGATAAATCAATATAATTGCACATTATAACCGGTTACTTACCTCAAATCCAAGTTATGTTTACCAAGAACATCTCCAACATCTCTTGAATCCTATCAAACAATTATCGTCAAGACCTATTAACACATTAATGGACCACCATGAATAAGTTTTTACATAGCCCATTAAACAAACCCAACATCCATTCTTAATCATCATATGATCATATAATGAATACGCAATTTACTCTACATAAACCCTAACTCAATTGAACAAGAATAAGCTTACCTATTTGTGAGAGATCATTGTTAGGGACATACTCTTTGGATTAGAACACTATTCTTTCATCAATTGATCATTTGGAAACTCATGTTTTCCCTCCTTCTTGTCTTGCCTTGCCTCGTCATCCTCGCCACACCAACACACACTAATTTTTGAAAGTCTGGGAATTATCTAGGGCTAATTACTTCACTTATAAGATAGTTATATCTTTGGTTAGTTGGAAGTAGTAATCCTGGTTAGTTGGAAATAGTAATCCTGTAGTCCTATATCTTATAGTTTAGCCACATTAAACTTTATAATATATTTAACTTAAAATTTGACTTATACTTGGAAAAAACCCCTCCTCTCTTTGGCAACTTAGGAGAATTAAAAACCGGCTTTATTCCTTTGGATTTTTCTGCCATAATCGCTTGCTGTTGATTGTTCTTAACAGCTTAAACTGATTATTCATGACCTATTTCATTTTTAATTCCCTTGTTTTCAAGTGTTACTCATGAGATTAACCCTTGCATGATTAGGGTTTAGTCATTATTAGGGTTTTTTTGTTCAATCTGTTTTAATTTTTTGTTTGATAATAACTATTTGGTTGATTGTGTTCCCGCCCTAATATGTTTCTAATACTCTTATAACTAGGGTATATAAGCGTTTTTAGGGTTGTATCTCATTCAATTTGTTTGTTGCTAGTGTTTACTTGTTGAACATATTGGACGTATGTAGTTATCATTGAATGTGGTTCTTTAGGTTCGGGACGGAGAGCGGCTGGACGTAAAAAGGATAAGAGTTCTGTAAGTGTAGCTGCTACTAAGGGGAAAGACGTCGAGACCTCATCGACACCTGTTATTATGGAACAACCTGTTGGAATGGAACTGAGACCATTCCCGAGAAAATCTAAGGCTTTTGGTAGCCAAAACACTATTGGGTGAGGTTTTAAAACTGGAAACAACGAGGTCCCAAACTCATGTGAGGAAAGGGCTGAAGTAATGTGTGATGTTGCTATTGAGGCTACATTAGTAGATAATACATAAAGCGTATGAAAGTTTTGATGCTACCATACGAAATATGAATTCTCAATTCGGTACTGGAGGCATGGGACAATAGATTAGTGGTTCAGTGGTGGTAGAAACGGCTGCTAAAACCACCCCTACTTCGTATGCAAGCTTAGTGAGTGGCCCAAGCAATAAGAAGGCGATTTTTCATGTGTTTGAAACTGGTATCCCTACTAGTGACAAGGCTGATGTTCAGATTCCTATGTCATCGATTTTGGAAGCTAATGCTAGGTTCGAAAATTCATTATATGTGTATTTCCTTGGTTAAAGGGTGGCATTCCCTGTTATTGAGCGCTATATTATGAATTCATGGAAAAAAATTGGCATCATGAAAACAATTATAAATGCAAATGGTTTTTTCTTTTTCAAATTCTCCTCATTAGCAGGAAGAGATGGTATTTTGAAGAATGTCCAGTAGATGATTTAGAATGTCCCGATTATTCTTAAAAACTCGTCATCAAGTTGTAGCCTGTTGAAAAAAGAATTGAACTATGTTCCTGTTTGGTTTAAATTGCACGATATACTAGTTAAAACTTTTATTGAGGATGGTTTAGTTCTATGGCTACGAAACTTGGCAAGCTCATGATGCTTGATGCATATAAATCATGGGGGAGGCTGAACTCTACGCGTGCTTTAATTGACTTAAGAGCTGATCAGCCTCTTAAACACTTTATGGTTATTTCGATTCCTAGGTGGAAGGTAAAGGAGACATATCACAAACTATAAAGATTGAGTATGATTGGAAACTGCCTAGGTGTGGAACATGTATGGTGTTTGGGTATGACGATAATCAATGCCCGAAACGTAGTTCTGCTGATGTTACAAAGCAAAATTCGAAGGCTAGTGACGAGTTTGTTACTTCTTCTCGAAAGACATTTCATGGTCATCATGTTTGCGGTACAAAATTCAGACCTCCTAAACAGGTTTATAGGCCAGTTGAAAAGAAGGATAAGGCTAGCACGAGTGGCACATAGAGGAGTTCCGAAGTGGGTAATATGAAGACTGTTGTGCCAAACGTGTTTGATGCTCTTAATTTGGAGGAAAGGGATGATAATGTGCAATAAAATGGGGATATTTCGACAAAGGCTGATGCCGAGGTGACTAAACCTTCCAACATGAGTACAAATAGTAAAATGGTTAATAAGGTTGGGAAGTCTATTGATGGGATAGATGAAGACAACGAAAGTGAAGTGGAATATGTTTATGATGAAATAATGACTTTCATGGCTCCTAAGAGCGGAGGCGGCCTTGGAGGGAAGATTTTTGTAAAACCTACAATTTTAAAATGTGCAAAATTACCAAAATACCCTTGTAATTTAAAATTTTCATTAAACACTTAAATTAATACCAAATAAATCCCAAACACTTGGAATTAAGCAACATATGATCACCATAATTTTTACTTGAACATTTGCATCATTTTCATTGTACTAAAAATAGTTGGCACACCTAAAAGAAATAAAATGGTCCAAAATGAATTTTAATGTTGTACATGACATTTAAATGGTATAACCAAAGATAAATATGGAAGATTCGAATTTTTCTTCACCCCTTCACCCTTGAATCCGGCCTAAATGATTCCCCCACATCTCTATATAGTTATTTGGTCAACACCATTATCTCATTCCAGAATAAAAATCAAGAAACCCTAAAACCCCACAAAATCACATCCAACTGCTATAAAATTTTTGGAGGTTCTTTGGCAATTTTATTGGACTTTTTCTAAAGCATAGATGGCTAGAAAAATAGTGGTGAAGGCTGTGGGTAGGGATGGCAAAAAAATCTGTACCCGATGGAGACCCGGTTCCCAAACCCGATTTGACTAGGGAATCCCCGAGTTGACCAGGGATGGGGACGGGGATGGGGAATCCCCTGAAATATTAATCCGGTGATGGGGCGGGGATGGGGATAACATAAATCCCCGAAACCGACCCCGACCTCAATCTTTCTAGTGTATAATTATTTAAAAATTTATATGTTTTATCCATACTCGATTAACATGTATATGTACATGTACATATGTTTATGAGTATCGACATGTATGTTTATATGCATATGTGATATTTATAAGATCAAACACATTTAGATTTAGAAGAAGAACTAACAATTACATAATACTTAACTATTTTGTCCGAATACACAGATATGATACATATTGTTTTTATATTATCTTTGATGTTGCAATATTTACGATGCTTTAAAGTTGAATTGAAATTCTAATTAATATAATTATGTGCAATGTACGTTTGTTGAGTTATTTTAGGAGTCAAAATGCTTTATATTTTTGACGAGTTGGTGGAATTTTTATGTTATTTCATAAGCGTGGAGAATCCCCGAATCCTCGTGGGGATCCCCGAATCCCCGCGGGGATCCCCGATCCCCATTGAGGATGGGGATGGGGATGTAAAACAATTCCCCAATGGTGATGGGGAAGGGGATGGGGATGAAGAGTGTAAAACGGGGATGGGGATGGTAGGTACAATCCCCGACATTCCCCACCCAGTTGCCATCCCTAGCTGTGGGTGTCTCGTTTGAAGATGGGAGTTTTATTGGTGTCGTTAAATCCTAGCCGAGAGGTGAAAAATCATTCTACTCATTCCACACTTTTAAATCTCTTTCTCGTATTTTTGTGTCATCATATATATCACATATGATCTGTATAAAATGTTAAAATTGATCCATGCATGTTCTATTGATTATACGAATAAACATAAAACTATAAACCCTAAATCGACCTAAAAATCTATATCGGCTTATATGAATTTTTGGTACCTCGACATTATTTTTCTACTGTGTAATCAGGTCCATACGACATATATAAAATGTGTTCATATGTATTCTAAGCCTGTGAAATGTTTTTTGGTTTATTTTGTTTTCATCCGATCGTATAATAACAAAAAGGGTGCTTATAATTTAGGGTTAGGGTTTATGGGAATTGGATTGTGTTAATTAATGATGTAATGATTGTTTAATAATGATTTGATGATTTGAAAAATTAGGGTTTGTGGTTTGGGAATTATTTTGGAACATTGAGTGTGTTTCGTATAATTATTAAAGTAAAGGGTGTAATATGTAATTTTTGATAATTAAGGGTTTAATGTGTTAATATGAAATTGTTATGGATATAATTGTAATTTAAATATTAATAAGGACTTATTTGTAATTAATGTTAATAAAGGGTTTAAAATGTAACATCTGTAAACTTGGAGGTTTAATATGGTTAACTTGTGTATAAATTGTAGAAAATATGAAAACTTGTAATACTTACACCTTAGACCTTTAACTATGGCATAATTGCATTTGAAACCCGAAAATATGGAAAGTTGTCATTATGAGCCCTAAATTATGAAAGGTTAACGTAATTAACCCAAATCCCACAATAATGATTTATTTAAAGATTTAGCGTAAAATCTTTCTGATAATGAAAACCTGCAATTTCTGGAAGCTTACTAAATAAGGAAAATTTCAAAATGTGGAAACTTACTAATTCTGGAAACCTGTTAAAAATAAAAAGTTACTTGAAATGGATAAATCTACATAAAGTGAAAACTTACTAAAAATGGAAAGTTACTAAATCTGAAAAGTTACTAAAAATATAAACCTGCCAAATATGGAAAGTTTCTAAAAATGGAAAGATAACCTAAAAAGGAGTAATCTGATTTGAAATGAACTACTGAATAATTCTCGACTTCTAATTCGTCTAGGTTCTGTGAAGGAGTAGTCCTTATTCCTGTTTGATCTTTCTTGTGTCTGCTTTGTCGTCTGGTTGAGGTACATATATTCTGACCTTCCTTATAAGGTTTCTCATGACTTTTGATCTCTGATTATAATTCTTTATCTTGATATGATTCCTTTGAGCCTCTGCTATTGTCCCCTTGATACTTGATATAATTCGTCCGTTATCTTGTGACATGAATATTCAAACCCCTTGATAACTTGAAGGTTCATTTGATATTGTAACTGGATGTGAAAACCTTTCTTAATTAAATCATGAAAATGCTTTGAGAAAAACTATTTTTAAAATGATGTTTATGAGCACGATGCGATACCACTTTTATATGGCATTTGACTTACTTATTGAAAACTACTTTTAAAGACCATCTTTATGAAAACCATTATTAAATATTACTTTTATGAAAGCCTTTATTAAAATATTACTCTAAATGAATATTTGATATAAACTTTCGAATTGAACCTTTGAACCATTTCATTGTGAACCTTTGATTATGAACCTTTGATATTCTGATGACTTAGACATTTTCCAAACTTTAACTTTGCCTTCTCATTACTATGTTCCATTTCCCTACCACTATTATGATTTCTGACCGTGGTACATCTGGCATCTTTGGTTCATTGATATTATGTTTGTCTGAAAACTCTTTTTGAAAACATAACTTGGTAATATGAGATAAAACTATTTGAACTAATTTCTAAAAATATGACAACATGTCAGTTTCTAAATGGAGGGTTTAAATAACCTTTGACAAAAATGTTTTAAGGAAATACTTTTATGATAACCATGTTTTAAAATGAATTGCCAGGTTTTCCAATCAGTTCTCATAATACTTTCACACTTGTAAAACCTTGAACCATTGATACGAACCTTTGTTTATTAGGATTCCCTAAGCCACTGCTATGATACCCTTTTATTATTTGAATCTGTATGCTATGAACCTTTTGATTTACCTTTGACCTATCCAGTATTAAGACCCGGGCTATCACTAGGCATGGGGGTTCCATGTCCATAGCATTGATGCACCGATGTTATGACTCCAGTGTGGTCGAGTGATTTTCCACACCGCCCCCTTTTTGTTATATGTATGCGCGCTTTATTTATTTATTATGGCCAACTGATTTCTGTGGGGGCGTATGGATGCATGCTAGATCTGTTATCGGTTATCCATTATATGTTTCTGTTATCTGGTGAATGTGGCTGTGTGTGCAATACACGTCCTTCACAACTCATTGAGGTCCCCCCCTCTGATTACATGTAATAATTCTGAGGTCTCCCCTCTGGATTGCATTGAGACCATTTATGTTATGATCTGTTTTGTTCTGGGCACGGGGTTGTAATACTGAATACTAAACTTAAACCTTAACCTTTTCATTTACTCAACCTTTACCTTTATATTCCATCCATATTATACCTTCTCATACTTACCCAATGCAACATATTTTGTTTTCTCATTCATGTTTCATTTTTCATTTGATTCATTTGATATTCCATATTCATATTTTTCATTTGATTATATTCTGTTAGTTCTGCTATATGTTCCGTATCCCTTGACCTTTGTCTCAGTAGGTTGCTTGGATTCGTTTCGCATTCAATTGCGTTTTTCCTTGTTTATTAGTTTTCATTTGTTTATATATGTTCACTGAGCTTTTTAAGCTCAGCCGCGTTTCTTTTCCCGCGACAGGTTTTAGAGGGAAGCTGGGATATGAGTGAAGAGTGCTAAGAGCTTAGTTGGATTTCACCTTAATAGCTATATTCTGGATTAGAGATGACTAGAAGAGATTCGTACTTCAGACTTAGAATTTCTTTTGTAACCTTTGAAATTCTTTTGTATTATTTATGTTCTATGTCTGTATATGCTTTGATATGTCACCATAATGTAGGGCTTCTACCCTTATCGGGTTGGGGTGTTACAATTATGGTATTAGAGCCAAGGCTGACGAATTTTAATACATAAACCTGGACGTGCGAGTTTTGAACCATTAGGCTTCCACTGTAAGAACATAGGAGAACACCTTGAGATCCTGCTTTAGGATTTCCCTGTATGAACTTAAGTTTTGACCGGTGAGGAATGGGTAGACTATAAGGCATTTGTTTAAATATCATTACTTCCGCATCACTCTGATTTGTGCCTTACATTTAGTTAAGCCTGTTAAGATCACTTTTGGAGATTTGAAATTGATGTTTTGCACCACCTAAGATTTATAATCTAGTAAACTTTGAAGGCATTGAGAATTGCATAGTAATGCATGACACTATTTGATCCTTATCTTCAGATTCCTACTCTTACTTCTAATCCATTTGTTAATCATTTTGACGCCTCTTCGTTCTCTTGTATTTGATAAGCACCTATAAACCTTACGACGCTATTTGATTTCGTCTTACCCATCTCTATCCCTATGAGAAGTCTTGTGGTGTTTAACCACGAGTATATGAATATTTTCCCCCTCACTTTTGAACGATAAGATTTGCTATGTTGATCTGTCTTTCTTTGGAAAGTTAACTTTGATTTTATCCTGATATGGATTTGGTTCATTGAGCAATCAAGATGTTGACGACTTTCCTACTATGTCTCACCTTTGGCATTTTGAACAATTTGAACTCCCTACCATGATTTCCGATTGTTATTTTTTTTTTTCTATCACAATTACTCTGGAGACTTGTACGTTACTTTTGTGATTATGAAGCTTTCTTAACATCCTTTGTGTACACTGAAGGATGAAGCTCACCTTGAGAGTTATTTTGCAATCCGAGCATTCTCGATATGATCCCTGGATGAACCGCCAAGGTTACACCGTAGCGTGAATTTGGAATGAAGTGATGCAGAGTAATTGTCTAGTCATCAGGTAGGGATGTCTTTGGGAAATGTTGGAGAACATCACTAGTTGAATTGAGAGAATGCAAGGAGCAGCAACCAAAGAATAGAGAGTGGTTTTGTATGCCTGAGTATATCTTAGGAGTACTTCTGTTTCATTCGCGAGAAAGAAGGATGGTGGTAGGAGATTTGTATTGATCACTAGAAGCTGAACCGTATTGCTGTTAGGAACCATTCTTTCTCCACCTTGAAACGACTATGCATCCGTTCAACTTTGAGACACGAAGTTCTTCTTTTAGATGGGATCATGACTTGAAGACTTGAAGTTATTCTTAGTATTGCCCTTCGTATTTATAATGACTACTATGACGGTTAGTGAAGCTAATAGTATTAGCTAATGCCCTGACTGTTTTGTGAACCTGGTAAATTGTGTCTCTCGTGAGTACTTAGAAAAAAAAGTCATTGTATGACTTATTAGTACATTCAGAGATGAGGAAGAACATGAGAATCATTTTCGCACTTTGTTAGAAATTTGACGATCATTTGTGTATTCCGGAAGTTTGATATTCGTTGAGACAATGACATTCTTAATTGAGGATATTGCTACAAATCCAGCAAGATTTGAAAACTATCACCAGCTGAAATCTTTTGAACTTTGTAAGATGTTGCAACTTGCGTTTCCTTTAATGAACTTTGTGAGTAGAGGGAAAAAGTTCAATTTTGGGACGTTTCAAGAAGAGACTCGGTTATGAACGTATACATCACGGGAAGATGATTGTTTATGCATCAACACAACTAGAAACGTATGAGAAGAATTACTTCACTGCATGACCTGGAGTTGACAACAGCGGTGGCTACCCTGAAGAGCAGAAAACAGTACTTACAAGGCGGAGGTGTTGGCGAGCAGAGGACAAAAATCTAGTCAAGATGGCGAACCTGGAGCGGATGAAGGCATGCAGTCTCACTTCCCTATTCATCTTGGTTGTACTAAGATGAATGGAGGGCAGAAGCAGACTGGATGATGCAGAGATTTAGGGATCGTGCCAGGGATTCACATTACTCCATCACATTCCAAGAAGAACTGCCGAAGGCTTGAGGAACCAGACTCGAGTTTATGATTCTTTTCCACCCTATGATCTGATGGACAACCATAGACCGACTGCTCGAGCTTGGAAGTAACCTTGAGATGTATGTTTATGAATGGCTTGACGCTATTGACAACGTACCTTACCTATGCTAGAAATTCAAGGATTTCCGTTACTCTTATGAGTAGTTTCGTTTTCCTCTTGGTTATGTTGTTGATTTTTTTACGTCATTACGAGTTTTATTTGTTTTGCCGAGATCGTTCCGTTGTTGATACTTGACCAGCGCCAACCCTAGGGTTTAGTTGGACTATTAGGTGGTTTGTAGACTTTGATTCACGACTTGAGATAAAGTATGATCATCATGAGGGCATATTATGTGAGGCTGGTATTATGATGCCTAATCAACGTGATAATACTAACGTCATATAAGTGCACTTATTGTGTTCATAGGATGTCTTTAGGAGTGCCTTAGAGAAGACCTAGATTTCTGATTCCATTGGTGGCTATCTGCGATTAGTAAGACTTTAGGTTCATCCTACCTATGCGTATGCTTTGCTTTCGTTCGTTATATATCTGGATATGTTTGGACCCTCGACTTACATTCTGCTGACCTCTGTATACCTATTGCAAATCCTAAGCTTCAATTGTAGAGCCTTCTACCGTCTGATATCGTCATTTGATCTGATCTCTATTTGTATTCCATATGTTATTACTGATAAGATTCACCTACCATCTGTTATATGTTGCATTGGCTTTTGACCTAATTCACCCTGATTTGTTTTATTTTGAGGAATCCGAAACCATCTTGTCTGGATTGAGTCATGAGAAACTATTTTGCTTTGAAGATTCTTTTGGAAGAACCTCCCGAGCGTAAGGATATTTGTGACGATCTTTTGCGATTTGCTAAGACTCCATCTAACTTTGCGACTTCAAATTTTGAGGACGAAATTTCTCTTTTAGAGGGGAAGAGTTGTAAAACCTAAAATTTTAAAATGGGCAAAATTACCAAAATACCCTTGTAATTTAAAATTTTCATTAAACACTTAAATTAATACCAAATAAATCCCAAACACTTGGAATTAAACAACATATGATCACCATAATTTTTACTTGAATATTTGCATCATTTTCATTGTACTAAAAATAGTTGGCACGCCTAAAAGAAATAAAAGGGTCCAAAATGAATTTTAATGTTGTACATGACATTTAAATGGTATAACCAAAGATAAATATGGAAGATTTGAATTTTTCTTCACCCCATCACCCTTGAATCCGGCCTAAATGATTCCCCCACATCTCCATATAGTTATTTGGTCAACACCATTATCTCATTCCAAAATAAAAATCAAGAAACCCTAAAACCCCACAAAATCATATCCAGCGGCTATAAAATTTTTGGAGGTTCTTTGGCAATTTTATTGGACTTTTTCTAAAGCATAGAAGGCTAGAAAAATAGTGGTGAAGGCTGTGGGTGTCTCGTTTGAAGATGGGAGTTTTATTGGTGTCGTTAAATCCTAGCCGAGAGGTGAAAAATCATTCTGCTCATTCCACACTTTCAAATCTCTTTCTCGTATTTTTCTGTCATCATATATATCACATATGATCTGTATAAAATGTTAAAATTGATCCATGCATGTTCTATTGATTATACGAATAAACATAAAACTATAAACCCTAAATCGACCTAAAAATCTATATCGGCTTATATGAATTTTTGGTACCTCGACATTATTTTTCTACTGTGTAATCAGGTCCATACGACATATATAAAATGTGTTTATATGTATTCAAAGCCTATGAAAATTGTTTGGTTTATTTTCTTTTGATCCGATCTTATAACAATAAAAAGGGTGTGTATAATTTAGGGTTAGGGTTTATGAGAATTGGATTGTGTTAATTAACGATATAATGATTTTTTAATAATGTTTTGATGATTTGAAAAATTAGGGTTTGTGGTTTGGGAATTATTTTGGAACATTGAGTGTGTTTCGTATAATTATTAAAGTAAAGGGTGTAATATGTAATTTCTGATAATTAAGGGTTTAATGTGGTAATATGAAATTGTTATGGATATAATTTAATTTAAATATTAATAAGGACTTATTTGTAATTAATATTAATAAAGGGTTTAAAATGTAACATCTGTAAACTTGGAGGTTTAATATGGTTAACTTGTGTATAAATTGTAGAAAATATGAAAACTTGTAATACTTACACCTTAGACCTTTAACTATGGCATAATTGCATTTGAAACCCTAAAATATGAAAAGTTGTCATTATGAGCCCGAAATTATGAAAGGTTAACATAATGAACCCAAATCCCACAATAATGATTTATTCAAAGATTTAGCCTAAAAAAGTGTAAAATCTTTCTGATTATGAAAACCTGCTATTTCTGGAAGCTTACTAAATAAGGAAACTTTCAAAATGTGGAAACTTACTAATTTTGAAAACATGCTAAAAATAGAAAGTTACTTGAAATGGATAAATTTACATAAAGTGAAAACTTACTAAAAATGGAAAGTTACTAAATCTGAAAAGTTACTAAAAATAGAAACCTGCTAAACATGGAAAGTTTCTAAAAGTAGAAAGATAACCTAAAAAGGAGTAATTTGATTTGAAATGAACTACTGAATACTTAAAATAGAAACCTGCTAAACATGGAAAGTTTCTAAAAGTAGAAAGATAACCTAAAAAGGAGTAATCTGATTTGAAATGAACTACTGAATAATTCTCGACTTCTAATTCGTCTAGGTTCTGGGAAGGAGGAGTGATCCCTATTCCTGTTTGATCTTTCTTGTGTCTGCTTTGTCGTCTGGTTAAGGTACAAATATTCTGACCTTCCTTATAATGTTTCTCATGACTTTTGATCCCTGATTATAATTCTTTATCTTGATATGATTCCTTTGAGCCTCTGCTATTGTCCCCTTGATACTTGATATAATTCATCCGTTATCTTGTGACATGAATATTCAAACCCCTTGATAATTTGAAGGTTCATTTGATATTGTAACTGGATGTGAAAACCTTTCTTAATTATATCATGAAAATGCTTCGAGAAAAACTATTTTTAAAATAATGTTTATGAGCACGATGCGATACCACTTTTATATGAAATTTTACTTACTTATTGAAAACTACTTTTAAAGACCATCTTTATTAAAACCGTTATTAAATATCACTTTTATGAAAGCCTTTATTAAAATATTACTTTAAATGAATATTTGATATAAACTTTCTAATTGAACCTTTGAACCATTTCATTGTGAACCTTTGATATTCTGATGACTTAGACATTTGCGAAACTTTAACTTTGCCTTCTCATTACTATGTTCCATTTCCCTACCATTATTATGATTTCTGACCTTGGTACATCTGGCATCTTTGGTTCATTGATATTATGTTTGTCTGAAAACTCTTTTTGAAAACATAACTTGGTAATATGAGATAAAACTATTTGAACTAATTTATGAGAATATGATAGCATGCCAGTTTTTAAATGGAGGGTTTAAATAACCTTTGACAAAAATGTTTTAAGGAAATACTTTTATAATAACCATGTTTTAAAATGAATTGCCAAGTTTTCCAATCAGTTCTCATAATACTTTCACACTTGTAAAACCTTGAACCATTGATATGAACCTTTGTTTATTAGGATTCCCTAAGCCACTGCTATGGTACCCTTTTATTATTTGAATCTGTCTGTTCCGTATCCCTTGACCTTTGTCTCAGCAAGTTGCTTGGATTCGTTTCGCATTCAATTGCATTCTTCCTTGTTTATTAGTTTTCATTTGTTTATATCTGTTCACTGAGCTTTTTAAGCTCAGCCGTGTTTCTTTTCCCTCGGAAGGTTTTAGAGGGAAGCTGGGATATGAGTGAAGAGTGCTAAGAGCTTAGTTGGATTTCACCTTGATAGCTATATTCTGGATTAGAGATGACTAGAAGAGATTCGTACTTCAGACTTAGTATTTCTTTGTTGTTTTCTTTTGTAACCTTTGAAATTCTTTTTTATTATTTATGTTGTATGTCTGTATATGCTTTAATATGTCACCATAATGTAGTGCTTCTACCCTTATCGGGTTGGGGTGTTACAAGTTTTATGAACGTTGGAAAGCGATGGTTTAACAGATGATCAACGTGCATTCTATGATGCTTTTGATATAAGACTTCGAGGGAATAATAGATGTTAGCTTACATTTGTTTCAATGTTGAATCAAATGCACTCTAGGAGTTTTTGATTGTTTCCTTCTAATAAGAGGTAGTAGTGTCTATATTATGTAAGCTATACTGCCTATGTAATGGGAAGTAATGTGAAACTCATTCACATCCGTTGTACTTAAATATTTTTTGGACTAATATGTTCACCGGATATAAAAAGCCTTTACCCAAAAAAACATAACATTTGATTTTTAACTTATGATTTGTTTCCTTCTAATAAGAGGTAGTAGTGTTTATATTATGTAAGCTATACTGCCTATGTAATGGGATGTGATGTGAAACTCAATCACATCCATTGTACTTAAATATTTTTTGGACTAATATGTTCATCGGGTATAAAAATCCTTTACCCAAAATATCATAACATTGACTTTTAACTTATGATTTGACTAACAAACTTGACTTTCAATTTAGAACATTGATTAACCAATCATATTTGATCTTTCAATAACATAAAGTCTTAGTCAAAATACTCAAGGTTTTTTCGTAATATAATACTCAAAAACGGGTTTCAGGTGTTACATTTTTTTCCGTGAATGTATAATATATTGATACTAATTTAATTAAAGACAATGGTAGCTCAAAAGTAAAGCAAGTAAAGCTGGGACTTTAAGCCCTGAAATTGTGAAGGCCTCCAACTTTATCTAACCTTGTGTGTGTATGTGTATGTTTGTGTAATGATTAGGAGCTTAATGTTTTTAACCTTATAAGCCTCTGTGTGGTAGCGACATATATGATTCTTGAGCAAAAATGAGTAACCCGTTCATGTGGTAGAAAAAACTGAAGAGAATTTTCTTGTGTAAAGAAATCGACTAAACCTGTCTACAAGTTATTAAGTACCACAACACTAGAATTTGAGATGTTTTAGTTTTCACTTCTTTTCATATATGATTTTCAATCGGCCTCACTTTAGTAGCTTCTCATAATCTTGAATTTTTGCTTTTAAATAGAAAGTGCATTTTAAAATGTAGTTACGCTATTAATTTGCACTATAACGAGATGGATTGCTGGCACTATGTGATGCTATTAAGAAGATAAACCTAGCATAAAATGTTGTGAGCTAGACAAAATTTTAAGCTTGTGTTAGGAATGATTATTTGGTACCTAAATATAAGTTATTTGCTTATAGTTTTGTAAGATAAGAATGATTGTACAGATTTTGATAATACAGATTTGCTTTAAGAATCAATATATTTAACTAAAATTATACACGTACAAAAACCAACACATCAACCGACATACCTAGCAATTCACTAATCTTTCTTAAAGCTTGTATTACATATATGATCATGTTAATCATTCTTTAATTTATACGTATTGCACATATGATCATGTTAATCATTCTTTAATTTATACGAGGTGTAATTTGTATTACAACGAGTAGAAAAACTATATAAGATTGACAACAGTAAGAAAAAGATGAGCAAATAGAGTAACTATTTTGAACATGAGTTATTATACCAAATAAATTTGATGCTAACATACAATATGTGGTATTTCATATTTGTTTTAAAAAGTCTCATTTTACATGTTGGCTTTAGGTTTCAGGAGAGCTTGAGCCGCCCCTGAATTAAAGACGACTTAAATGAATAGAGGATTTTCACCATTGTACACATTGAGATGATAAATTAAGTGTTGTGTTAAATTGCATATTTGACCAAAACACCTAGTTTACCCTACTTTTTTGTTTTTAGCGTCACAGTTTTCTTCTTAATTGCCGACAAAAATTTTCACTCGATAGCAAGGATCTAATTTTTCACTCCATAGCATTAAGAGCATCCTTAATCGGAGCTAACTGTTTCGACCGTAAGGATCTTAACCTATAGACAATCCAAGAGTCTTATTCCTTTTTGGTTTAAACGTCTTTGTCGCCACTTGCGCACAAATAAAAATCCAACAACTACAACTAATTTTGGATAAACTATAAATTTCACTATGTTGAGTCTTTGAGACATAATGTTTTTTAGTTAATTCTATAATATTTTAGCTGTGTAATGCAATCATGCAAAACTTAGTGAGACCCACATTGAAACTCAATGACTCACCTACAAACAGTATTTTGAGAGAAGCGATTAGATCACACTCGCTAAACATTATGACACATATAGACGGCTTAACTTGATTGCATATTTGCAATGCGGAAGATGATGGGAGAACGAGAAGAAGCTTAAATAACATAACTTGTCCCAAAAGGGTGGTATACACTGATCACTTCCATGGTTGTTCTCGAGATTCTGGAGACGTTGTGCAAAGCATAAAAGAAAACAAGATTGCGGTCTTAAAGATATGGTTTAAATGTTATACACTTATACTACTATACGTATGAAACTTGTATTTTGTTTCTAATTATATTTATATCAATCACTCTGTGTTACTAACAATTGACTCGACAACTAATATTTGATTATTTTCTTAATTCCAAATACTCATGTGGTATAATTATACTTATAAAGTTGAGTCTCTCAATATTGTGAGAGCCTTTGCAATCATACTTCCTGCACACTAGCTACGGGCCTGTAACAATTACAAATTTTACTATGCTATCCAAAATTTGCCATCATCAATATTTTCATGTTGGGTGTAAAATTATCTGATAATTTATGCTACTAAAATAACAAGAAGTTGACCTTTGTATATATATAAATATATACTCACCAACCATACAAAACAAATAACAACCTTCTCTATGGCCCCCATAAGACCACAGATATAACTTAAACAACTTAGTTTTGGCTATATTGTGTAGGTAACATCTTCTCAATTACCTCCGGTGTCAAACGTGATGAGCATATACTACCATTGCCTTAGGTACACCCATTTAATACATTAATATCAAAGGAATTAATATAAAATTATACATGATATATTAAACCCCTTAACATAATAGTTGTTGGCTACATTGATGTATACCACCAGCTAATAAACAAAGAAATTTCATCTCCTTTTACATCAAATTTAATAACAACAAAATATTTTTCTTGGAAAGACTTGTTCTAATATTCTATATGTTAGTTGACTAACTCAAAGGCATATACATATCTTTCTTGCATAAAACATCAAAAGTTTACTATCCTCAAACCTTCCAACACTCAGAATGAATGTCACAACAGGTGGCGTCGAACCACCATTCAACCCAAACACAAGTAAACAAGCAGGAGGCGATGCCTACATATTCGTCGTGGGATTCTTCTGCACGGTTGTCCTACTAATTTCCCTTACTTACACTTCTTATATATGCAGACGTGCTCATTCGACACCACCACCCTCCATCTCTTTTGGTACAACTATATACGAGGAGGCATACAATCATCACCTTATAAGATTCTCTCGTGGCCTAGATGACGAAGTGCTCGTGACCTTCCCAACACTTCTTTACTCAGAAGTCAAAGGTGACACTGCTAACGATGCCAATGGGTCTGAGTGTTCTATTTGTTTGGCAGATTATAAACCGGCTGATGTTGTCCGGTTATTGCCCGAATGTCGTCATTTGTTTCATGTAAAGTGTATAGATACGTGGTTGAAGGCTCATCCAACATGTCCGATGTGTCGGAAAACGCCACTTGCTAATACGGTAACACTGTGATTATTTAACCAATTTACATTGTAATTCAAAACAACGAATGATCAAAAGTACGTGATGACTTCCCTTTATTCCTCTGATATTATTTTCGTTTTTAACTTATGAATGATTAGTAGTTAAGTTGTTGCTTTTATTTTATTTATGGTAAAATGAAATGTTTGCAAAAGATATATTAAAATAGATGCATGGATACAAAGACTGTATCAAAATTTTGTTTTCATTACCAGCCGATTAAATTCAACGAACCTCACGGTCAATTAATTCTCACATTTTTATAAAACATTTTTACAATGATTGACTTTATCCATTTCAAAAGATTCTAACGAAGTCAGTATATCACCCAAGTCGTCATTAAAATTGATATCCTAACTTATATCTTTACTTTATAGCAGGTTTTATACGGAATATATACTATATACATTTCTTCTACAATCATATAATCCTCAGAAAATGACAGAAGTTGACTTTCATATATATGTAAACCAACCACACACGCACACGAATCATACTATACATATTATCTTTGCATTATCCAAATGTTCTTCTAAGTTTTAATTATAGAAAGTTTTATATGACAATATGTACAACCTAAGTTGACAAACAACAACTTAACCTTCTATGCATTAGAAATGAGCACCACATCGAACTCCATAGAAGCACCATCCCAATCCAATGATATCCAAAACACACAAGGAAGAAAAGACTACTTATTCGTGGTCGGATTTTTCTTAACGCTTATCCTCATATTCTTGATCACCTACACTTATTACCTATGTAAACGCTCTCTAGCACGACAATCATTAACCAACTATGACGATGTGTATGAAGACTACCCCATAAGATTGTCTGGGGGCCTTGACGACGATGTCCTTGTAACTTTTCCAACGTTTGTATACTCTGAGGTCACGATGGCTAATCAAAAAAGTGGCAGTGCTGTCAAAGGGTCGGGTTGCTCAATTTGCTTAGCGGATTATAAAGCCACGGATGTTATTAGGTTGTTGCCAGAATGTCGTCACTTGTTTCATGTCAAGTGTATAGATAAGTGGTTGAAGGCTCATACTAGTTGTCCCGTGTGTCGGAACTCTCCTCTAGCTGGGATGGTACATTCGGCCCGGCCATTTAACGTATCAAGTTGAATGAATAATTAGTATGTGTAAAGCTACTCGATTTGAAGTTATTCACTTAGATTGTACAGGTTCTTATATATTTGTTTGACATATGCTAGCTCTTTTGTGTTAATTTCACCGACACTTAATTACTTGATTTATAGGCTAATAACGGTAGCTATTAATGATAATATGTGATATTTGCTAATAATATCGTCGATGGCAATGTGGATTTTTAGTACAAAATTCAGAGGTATAGTTTGAGACAGGCTGGACTTGCAGGAAACGGGAGTTTTTGAAAAATCCGGGGAACTTGTGACTAAATAATAGTGTTTATGATCTCCTGCTAAGAAAAGAAAGCATCGTGAGTCTCACTGTGAGAGGAGGATCCCACGATCAGCCTCGAGTGTGAGAATAAATTTCCAGAGAGAGAGAGAGTAATTGTATGTGTGCTCCTAGCTAGAAAAGATTTTACCCGTGGTGGCATTTACCCATGTATTTACAGGCAAGTAAGTTTGTCGTGTTCTAAGGATCACGAGGTGCTGCTCATCCTATTAACCGATGGGTTATAGGATTTTTGCCTTGAACTCATGCCCTTTGACTTGCTTTATGCTTCGTTAATCGTGCTATAAGATTTGGGAATGCTGCCATCAGTTGACGAGTTGTGGCCTTTCCTTATGTAGCAGGCATATGTTTCTTCCTCGATCCCATATTACATTCCTAACTTCTTTTGCCTGAATAGTAGACTTCCCTAGGCTTAGAAATTGCTATGTGCAGACTAAGGTCCAACCGTTCCGCAGATCCAACTAAGGTCCAGCCGTTTAGAGATGTGGTTCCGTTGTGGTTACCCAGACGTATGAGACTTGTTCTCCATTTAAGTTGGGGGATCCGGACTCCTTTTCAGTATGTGAATATTGTACTATCCGCGATTGTGGCCATCTAGGGATGTCTGGACATGCCTATTGGAATTATAATTTGGCTTGCTTTTCATTAACACATCAATTACAATATATAAGTGCTGGAAGATTATTCTAGAATCAAATGTAAACGGGCTAAGCTATCAACTAATAATAAAGCCCAAAGGCCTAAACAAATATCGTCTAACAAAATAAGAAACGCAAATGCCATTATTTGAAGCTTCCAGTTTGTTTGCACTTTTGCTTTCATGAAATCCACAGCAAGAAGATCCACAAGTGCCATATAAATAAGTATCCCGTCCGAAGCAGCATTGAATACGCCTTCTAATATGAGAGCCGTGTGGCTATTTTCGTTATATGTGTTCGAGATCAAAAACCCAATAACAATCCCTATGGGGGTTATAACAGAAAAGCCTATAGACATTGTTGCCATGGTTCTTATGTTGTATTTGGCCTCACTAATGCAGCTTCCAAGGCCCATGCCTTCAAACATTTGGTGAAAACTCAAAGCCACAATTAGTGGTTTAATTGTATTGGGATTGAGTGAAACTCCTAATGATATTCCAATAATTACTGAATGTATTATGATCCCCATCTCCAAAACCATTGAAATAATCCGGTGACGAAGTAGAACTTCTGACGAGTCCAAACCATCGAGCGACGGACCATGTGCATGGCCATTAGACGTATGCGTATGAACATGCACATGACCTTCATGCAACTGCTTCTCTACATCATGATCATCACCATTCTTAACCTCGTTCTTACTACAATGTGATCTATTAAAATAACTTGTAACAGCACTCTCAAATACCATAACAGCGACCGCAGCCAACATAGCCACAAAATTCCCTATAGGAAACTCCCCCCAAAACATGACACCAAGACACGGATTTTCTAAACTCTCATTAGCATCAGGAAAAACATGGACAAAACCGGTTGATAAAATAACACCCGCCGCAAAGAATTTAACCGCTAAGAACACATTGCTTTCGGGTTTCAAAGACTCAAACTTTGCATATTACAAAAAGGTATATATAAGTTTTTCAAAGAATATACTTAAACTAATGGCATTGAAATTGAAATGTCATCAAGTGTTGGAATGGTCTAGTCTCTAGACTTTAATATGAGTTAAACACAAACGTATAGGTTAACGATTTTTGTGGGTTTGTTTATGTAAGTTACTTTATTAACCAGAAATATAAGTAACTTTTTAAAATTTTCTAATGCTAAAACAAGTTGTGAACGACGTATATTTGATAATTTAAGTAACATAAATATTATATTTCATAAATTTAGTAATCATATGTACAGGACTAGTCACCTAAAGAGAAAAGAAAGGAAATGTTTATTTATGTATTCTTGAGCTTTACAATCCATCAAATTTTTGGTGGATGATTTTAATGAAAAAAAAAGCCTCAAATCTCCTCTTTTACTTTTTCTTTTTCTTTTTTTCAGTTAAAAAGTTTTGATAACACAAAAAGTTTTGAATCTCACAGTGTTTTTATTTATTTATTTATTTATTATTTTTTCTCTTATTTCAATCTTGAGAACATAGTTTAAGACTATACTTATATGGATTTATTCTTCGCTTTTCACATCGAATCTAATTACCTTGTCCATCACAAACAAATGTGAAATAACTATTTTACTTTATTTCAAACTAGTAGGGTAACTGCGCGTTGTAGCGGCGGATACGTTAAAATAAATGTTAACGACATCAAAAGGAAAAGTGATAGCTAAGAGTTGTAAACCTTTCGGGCTCGAGCCAGTTGGCCCGTGCGCGTTTGGGATCGAGCTCGTTTGGCCCGTGCCCATTCAGGCTCGAGCTCATTTGGCCCGTTGCTCGTTCGAGATTCAATATTTGTATAATGTGCTTTATTATTTGTATTAGTGACATTTAATGTAAGAATTGTGTTTAAGTTGGTTGTATAATATGTTCGATAATTTGTATTTTTTATGTAAAATGTGTTTTAATAACTGCATTAATTGTATTTATTAACCAGTTTATTAATGTTAGTAAATGTGTTTTAATTAGTCGTACTTTTAACTTAAAAACTTGTAATGCCGAATTTTAGTATTCCTATTTAAAGATTGTATTTAATGTTAGAAAATGTATTTTAATTAGTTGTATTTTTAGCTTAAGAACTTGTAATTGTATTTAATGATAGAAAATGTGTTTTAATTAGTTGTACTTTTATCTTAAGAAACAAGTAGGGTTGGATCAGTTGGAAAACCTCTTGCCTCTCAACCAAGAGGTCAAGGGTTCGATCCTCACTCCCTACAAAAGGCTGGAGGTCCTTTTCTACCTTAGGTAGAACCGGAAGCAGCCTCTCTACCTTAGGTAGGGGTAAGGCTGTCTACATATCAACCTCCCCCATACACCGTGGAAGACGGTATTGGGACCCATAACCCGTGGAAGACGGTATTGGGAGTTACTTTTTTTTTTTATCTTAAGAACTTGCAATACTTAATTTTAAGTATTTCTTTTTAGAAAGCCTAAATAATTTATAAGATAGTATGATAAATATCCATCTTTAACTTAAAATAGGTTAAAACAAAATAATTAAACATGGCATTTATTGGCTAAGTGTTCCGTAATTACATATTTTTATTACATATAAAAGAAAAATGGTCAAACTTTGATCATATTTAAAAACTTATAAAACAAGTAATGTTATTTGAGTAAAATATTTTAGTTAAAAACAACAATAAAATATATTATTTATTAAAGAATTAGTTACAATTTAATCAACTTAGTGTTCACTCTTACTTACACACATATTTAAAACTAAACGAGTACCCGTGAATAGCAACAAAATTTTATAGATGTAGATAATTTTAGTGAAAAAAAGTTTATAAGTTATGAACGAAAAATAATAAAAGTTTGAGAATTTAAGGATTAAACATAATGTTTTGATACCCGGTTCAACCCAGATGGTTTAACCGGTTGAACCGCTCAGGTCGAAAAATAGGTCAATTGAAACCAGGTCAACCAGACGAGTTGAGTTGAAAAACGGGTCAAATTAAACCGGGTCAACCCATCGGGTTTGAAGCCTCCCGGATCAACCTGGTTTTAAATTTAAGCCAAGTCAATTTAAACCATGTCGGAAAACCAGGTCAACCAGACGGTTGAGTCGAAAGTGGGTCAAATTAAACCGGGAACCCACCAAGTCCCGAGTTAACCCGATTTTCGATGTGTATTAATAGTTTCCTTTTGAAACATGTCACTGAGGATTAGACCCACTTTACAATCCCAAACCGTTAATCAAACAAAGTTTATCAGTCACATCATATCCCAAACCCACCTATGCCCTAGAAACAAATAGACCATTATATGCCCTAATTGGCGGAGTTAGCAGAAAAGGGATTTATACGACCAAGTTCTTCACCTTGGGGAGCCCCAGTTTTATTCGTGAAGAAGAAGGATGGATCGTTTCGTATGTGTATTGATTACCGAGAGCTGAACAAGTTAATGGTGAAGAATAGATACCCGTTACCGAGGATCGACGACTTGTTCGATCAGCTTCAAGGATCGAGTGTGTATTCGAAGATTGATCTGAGATCGGGGTATCATCAACTTAGAGTTCGCGAGGAAGATATTCCGAAAATAGCTTTCAGAACCCGTTACGGGCATTACGAGTTCCAAGTGATGCCGTATGGGTTGACTAACGCACCGGCGGTATTCATGGATCTCATGAATCGGGTGTGTAAGCCTTACTTAGACAAGTTTGTGATCGTGTTCATCGACAATATTGTAATCTCCCGTAAATTTTCCCTAAGAATAGTAAACGTTAATCAAAGACTAATATATCATTACGTAAATTAATAACGTTTTTACCAATAACAATTTTTTTTTAAATATGCTATGTTACTCGAAATCACAACGATACTTATAATCTCTTTTTCCTCGGAACGATGCTCACACATGTACCACTATAGTCTAAAAATCACGAGAATATTAAACTTTTATAACATACGAACTTACGTAACATATTTTAACAAAACGCGTTCGACAATGTCCGGACTCACATAAACGTCTCACTAAATAATTACTAAACCTATCACTAATCACAATTAATAATTTTACTAATCTTAATTACACCTAACCGGGCCCTTAATTATATACAAAGCCCAACACCATTTCTCGGCCTGTTACTATTCACAGCCCACAACCATCAAGCCTATTTCCCTTTCTTTTGCTTTCATAACACTCGACTAGACAAGCCAGAAACGAGTCTCGTACGCCCAAATCCTACACACGACACGCACATATTTTTATACATTCTCGTTGCTACCCTAGCCAACATTGAGTGTGTCGACTTTTAGCATCCCACGTCAAGTCTAGCTACCTTTTTACGAGGCAAAGTATTGTGTCCAAAAACGATTTCATAAAATTTCAACTAATCCAAAACCAAACCATTTTGAACCACGTTTGCTTCTATAAGGTCCTAAAACCATTTCTAACACGAACTAATGTCTAAAAGTTACACTTAATCGTTTGTCACCAAGTCATGCACGATTTGCAAATCGTTTTACAAAAGAAATAGGTGGTCGACATGGAGTTTTAAAACAAACAAGTACTTCCCTTTTTAATGCTCACATACATGCATATTTTATACACCTAGGAAAGTACTACATGAGTTTTTATATCCATTTCACAAGTACCATGTCATTTTATAATCCCAAAACCCACATTTTCATTGAAATTGGAGGTGTCGACATACTAGAAACCAAAAACTTTGAGTAGCATGTTACTCCTTACACTTCATGACTTTTGAATGCACGTAAACATCCCATCTCATTAAGTTTTAGTCACTAGGATACACTAGGTTCCATATATAAACGCGATGCATGCATGCTTTCGTTTTTCACTTTTATGCAAATCAAAACTCACCACAAATACTAAGTCTTGAGTCTAGTTCTTGGGTCGAATAGCTTGGGTAAGATTTCAAATTAATCGGGTGGTGTTTAGGAGGAACAAGTCGTTGTTTGTGAACCTTGGTCGAGCAACCATTCACGCTACACACTCATACTACACTCTCCTCGACTCTACTTCTCGTTTTACCCCGCCATTTTGGTGTAGTAAGTCCTATACGACTCTTTTCATTTTTATCTAAAGTGTACATTTTAATATATTTCGTATACCACACAAACACATGCACCTTGTTACTAGTAAACTAAATAAACGACACATACATATTTTACCTTCGTCTATATATTTCCCACCTTAACAATCAAGTGATATAAAGATTTGAACCTAAAAAGTTACGTGCAAACTATTTTGGGATACCTTTCTAACGTATCACAACTAGTCGTGAAAACTCTTAAAAGTTTTTTAAGTCTTTTACTTCTAAAAACTCGTTCCATGCAAGCCATGAAATGAACGTATATCCTTAAATTCCACGTAACGAGCATACTATTTTATTTCACAAACTAATAGACCCCCTGACAAACTATCATTTTCGTATATAACATTTATAATAATAATCGTGTCTTGAACATCTAAAAGTTACAAAGCAAATCGACTTGAACCTAGTTTTAAAAACAAATAACCATCGATTGGGCCCTTAAAGCCCAATCAGCCGAAAATAAGCCAATCACATAAGCTGATTTGATAAGCTGTTGAGTAACGTTTTTATAATCCTAATGTTAGCCCAAAACCCTCGTAGGCCCATTGGATTTAGAAAGCTTAACGGGCCTTAGTTATTTCGTTAAAAGCCCATAAGCTATAAAATAAGCTTTTCGACAAATAAGCTGTTATGAAAAGTTAAATAAGCTATTTTTAAACTAATTAAGAAATAAAAACACTAAGTTTTGAATTTGGTGAATTTTGGACTAAATTTGCAAATTTTATAAACTTCGGGTTAAAAGTGTCAATTTTTCAAAGTTGAGGTATAAACTGCCATTTCACAAACTTAAAGATGAAAAAATGATTTTATAAACTTTTGGGTGAAAAGTGTAGGAATTATAAAGTTTTGGACGTAAAACGTAAATATATTTAATTTTGGACTAACGGTGTAACGCTAACGCCGTTAGGGTAAAAAGTGTAAAATTTTGGAAAAGACAAGGGCCATATACTAAAATTAACATTTTTATTTTTACTTTCCATTTATACGATTTCACATCACGACGTTACATTTTATTTCAAACTATTATTATTATTATTAAACTTTACGTTATATATATATATATATATATATATATATATATATATATATATATATATATATATATATATATATATATATATATATATATATATATAACTTAACTAAACTTACGACATATTATAAAACCACAAGTTTTACTATCGTTAAATTAACAATTCACGTATTCAAAAACTACTCGCGATTAAAACATTAAGACTATCAAACACTAAAACTTGCCATATATTATCTAGGTCGTGTGTGGAGCCGTTCCCTTTTTGCAAACTGAGTATCGATATTTTTACCACTATACCACTAAGGTGAGTCCATAGCCCACTTTTATAAAACTGTTTTCGTGGGGAGATAAATGCTTTAAAATCTGAACACAAGTATTTTCTTATACTATGCCTGAAATTGTTATTGCTTAAGTCTTTTATTGCCAAAAGCCCCTCATATCATGAACCTTAGTCACTCGTAGGGTGAACGTAAATAATTGTGGATAGATCTATTAGGGATTGACAATCCCCGTTTGGTCGTTCGAGAAAACTACCAAACGCACTTTATTTGAAATCTAATAGGTTACTGGCAAGGACCTATCCCGAGGGCCACTGTTACTATAATCCATCATTTATGATGAGATCTGTTAATCGGATGAGTGTCATGAGCTTAATGCAATAATAAATGATTTTTAACTTATAATTGTAATTCGATGCAATTATCACTTTAGCTTGTGTTCAACTACTAAACTTAAACCTATGAATATCACTCAACTTTTGTTGACTTTTAGCATGTTTATCTCAGAAAATTAATGCGAAGGAGCTCAAGGCATGGAGAGGGCACTAAACCCCTATACGGGTGTTAAATAAAAAATTTTGTCATTCGCTTTTAATAACTCATATCTTCTATGATATGTTAAAACTAATGGAACAACTTTGTGTTTGAATACTTGCTTTTAAATGAATGATAAACATAACTTTAAAACGTCTCTTTGAGTCATTTTCTATGACATTGACTTCGATCCTCTAAGTAATACCCCACAAAATATTCCGCTGCTCTAGTTGAAATTTAGGGGGTGTTACAGATTGGCATCAGAGCCAAGGTTATAGAGAACCAGGTGTATTTTAAAAACACTGGACTATAACTACGCTTTTAAAACGGACCATTTTTACAAAAGTCATGTTACGCCCTCCGTGCCTTCGCAGCTCCAACAACGGTTAGAAAATGTTATTTATCATGTGAACTTTTTATAATGTTAACGTAGTTTATGATTATACTAATGACTTGCATTTACTATTCGGGATTAATATAGTACCATGTCGTCTTCTTCCAATCCTATCACCTTTTCATCTGACTCGGACTCGGAAACTTCTCTCCCAATACCACCACCCCCATCACCTGCCCAGAATCGCAGGCATAGGCATGTGCGTCAACTCCAGATTTATGAGCCAGAACCCTTTGGTCAACCTTTCCGACGTTACGGAGGAGGTCCTGTCTGTAAGCACACTCCCCGGAAACGGGTGCATGCGACACCTACTCCACCTATACCACCACCATCTCCACCCCTACCTACTCCATTTGTACCACCAGCACCAGTGATATTTCCCACATCACCTATGACTGGAATTAGGCCATCACCGTCCTCATCCCTTGAGCACCCTAGGACTATACGGCTATCCCCAGTTCCACCAACCACTGTCTTTTATCGACAGACCACCACTGTACCTTTATCAGCACCTGATTCACCAACCATTACCTCACTATCAGCTCCACCCCGTAAGAGGCCACGTATTGTGGTTTCATCTCTATCTGACCCCGGTGAGTAAACCGTAACCGAGGCTACTTCCCGTCCTAAGACCCGTAGGAGGGTCGATGCTCGAAGATGGTCTTTCTTACTTCCACTCCTTCAGTACTGGAGATCTCAGGAAGGTGCTCCTAGTGCTAGGGAACTAGGAGAGAGTTCATCCTCAGCTGCTTCTAGGATTCTTCCAGTTACCGGAGAACCCATCCACCATACCATACCTTTACTAGCCGCCAGGATAGCCCGCCATGAGGATCGTCTTGATGACATTGTGAGAGTTATCGATGATTTCCCACTAGAGCAGATAGAGGCTATAGGAGAATATGTAGGAAACCTTGAGATTGGTCAGTTGACAATGGAGGAGAGTTTTGAACTGATGGGCACTCATCTGCAAGGGGCTATCGAGACGTACCTTGGGAGGTATTGCTATCATGATGCAAGGAGAGATCGAGTCATAAGATGACGAGATCGACAGGATCAGCATTCAGGTCCTAAACCTGAGGAGTATGATTAGAGACACCCATGCTAAAGAGAGAGCCAGAGACTTGACAATAGAGACAATGATGACTATGACTGAAGACCTTCAGCGCAGACTCGGGGATGCACCAGGGAATCCATAGATCAGGGATATATCATTATAGCTAAGGACTATCTTAGCCTGCCAATGTGGCATTAATAAAGGAATCTTGTATTGTTATGTTTTCTTTGTAAAACAAATGAACGAGACATTATTAATATTATATTGTCAGTTACGTTATAATATATTGATGTTGATCTATGTTTCTATGGTTGTTTCTTTATGCGTTGTTGTGTTCTCAAATATATATTGTCATAGGGAATGTCGGTCCATACAAACCAAACCAATCATTTATACTTCTATTGTGTGTTGTGATTTATTCAAGCATGTCGTGATGATTATTTATAATATTATAAATTTTACGCGATAATTTCTCAACATAACATGGTTATATATATGATATTGATAGAGTCATGGCTAAGACAAGGAAAGCGACTGCGACTACAACACCCGAAACCGCAACACCTGTAACCGAAACGTCCACACCAACTATGACTCCGGCTGATATCGAGAAAGCAATTGCTGACGCTGTTGCCGCTGGTTTGGGAAGACAAAACGAAGCAAATGCACGCAATAGCGGCACTAGCATACCACCAGGAGGAAGTGGAATCTCTGTACCCCACAAGTGTACCAATAAAGATTTTATAGGTTGTCAACCAGCTTTCTACAAGGGTACAGAAGGAGTGACTGGACTTACTCAGTGGTTCAAGCGAACCAAAACAGTCTTTCAGAGGAGTGGCTGTTTGGAGGATTGCAAAGTTACCTTTGCTACTGGAACACTTTTGCAAGATGCCCTGTCTTGGTGGAATTCTATCACCCAAACTATGGGGATGACTGAAGCATTCCAACTCACCTGGACCGAGTTCAAAGCAAAAATACTGAGGAAGTACTGCCCCCGTGCTGAGCTGAGAAAGTTGGAAGATGAATTTCACGAGTTAATAGTGAAAGGGATTGATCTCAGGACATATAACAGGAGGTTCCAAGAACTATCGGCACTATGCCCCACGATGGTGCCAGATTTCGAAAGGACCTTGGAGAAATATGTCGAAGGACTCCCTCAGAGCATCGAAGGAGATGTTACCTCATCGAACCCACCAACTCTAGAAGTGGCAATGACCCTCGCTCAGAAACTGTTGGACCGAGAGGTCAAGTGTAACAAAAAACTCAAGCGAAAGCTTGATGACAAAAGGATCACTCACACCAACAGTGGCAACCACTACAACAACAACTCCAACAACAACAACCCCAGGAACAACAATCAAAACCGCCACAACTACAACAACCGCAATAATCAACAGAACCCTAGGCAAGAGACTGCCAAAGCATATACCGCCACTAGAAGCGGGGGATATGCGGGTCCAAAACCTCAATGCCACAAGTGCAAGTTACACCACTATGGGCAGTGCACCATTAAGTGTACAAATTGTCAGAGAGTGGGCCATCAAACCAAGGATTGCAAGGTCCCTGCTACCGGGAGCAATTTGCAACCCGTGACCCCAACATGCTACACTTGTGGAGAAATTGGCCATTTCAAGAGCCAATGCACCAAAGGAAATGGTCAGACAAGCAACGCTCGTGGGAGAGCCTATGTGATGGGAGAAGGAAATGCACCACAGAACCCAGACGTAGTCACGGGTACGTTCCTACTCAATCATCATAGTGCTAAAGTATTATTTGACTCCGGAGCCGATAAGAGTTTTGTGACTACTTCCTTTGCCCCCTTACTTAACATTGCCCCCTCTAAGTTAGATACTGCCTATGATATCGAAATGGCCAACAGAGATTTAATTGGCATAGACACCGCACTTCCGAATTGCACCATAACCTTACAAAACGAAACCTTTCCCATCAACCTCCTGCCTACTCAGCTAGGTAGTTTTGATGTCGTCGTCGGAATGGATTGGTTATCCAAACACCATGCTAGAATCATCTGTGATGAGAGAGCAGTCCACATTCCATTTAACGGTGAAACTCTCGTTATCCAAGGCGATAAGAGTAAACCACGACACGATATCATCTCGTACATCAGAAAGGTGAAATACATGAATCAAGGTTGTCAAGTATTCATGGTTCGAGTAACGGAAGATAAATCAAAGGAAAAACAACTTGAGGACGTTCCCGTCATCAAGGAGTTTCCAGAAGTTTTTCCTGACGATTTACCCGGCCTTCCACCTACCCGCCAAGTAGAATTCCAGATAGATCTCGTGCCTGGAGCAGGACCGGTGGCAAGAGCACCTTATAGGTTAGCCCCGTCCGAGATGAAGGAATTGGTTGAACAACTAGAAGAGTTGTCAAATAAGGGTTTCATCCGACCAAGTTCATCACCTTGGGGAGCTCCAGTCCTATTCGTTAAGAAGAAAGACGGAACTTTCCGAATGTGCATTGACTACCAAGAATTAAACAAATTAACCGTGAAGAATCGGTATCCACTACCCAGGATCGATGATTTGTTTGATCAACTACAAGGATCGAGTGTCTATTTGAAGATCGACTTAAGGTCAGGGTACCATCAACTAAGAGTTAAAGAGGAGGATATTCCCAAAACAGCTTTTAGGACTCGATACGGACACTTCGAATTTCAAGTGATGCCATTTGGTTTAACCAATGCGCCCGCAGTGTTTATGGATCTGATGAATCGAGTATGCAAACCATACTTGGATAAATTTGTGATAGTATTCATAGATGACATCTTAATCTATTCTCGCAACGAGAAAGAACATGCGGAACACTTGAGGATCATCTTAGAGTTGCTTAAGAAGGAAGAGTTGTATGCCAAGTTCTCTAAGTGTGATTTCTGCATTAGAACTATACAATTTTTGGGTCACGTTATCGATAGTCAAGGCATCCACGTAGATCCGGCAAAGATTGAGGCCGTTAAAGATTGGGCATCTCCTACCAACCCCACGGAAATACGCCAATTCTTAGGTCTTGCCGGTTACTACAGGCGATTCATTGAAGGTTTTTCAAAAATCGCCAAGCCTTTGACCGAGTTAACGCAAAAGAACAAGAAGTACAGTTGGGAGGAAAAGCAGGAATCGGCTTTTCAGTTGTTAAAGAAGAAACTCTGTGAAGCCCCGATTTTAGCACTACCAGAAGGAAGTGAAGACTTCGTAGTGTACTGCGATGCGTCGTACCATGGTTTAGGTGCTGTATTGATGCAAAGAAACAAAGTGATAGCTTATGCTTCGCGACAACTCAAGACGCATGAAGTAAATTATACAACTCATGATTTGGAATTAGGAGCAGTAGTATTTGCTCTTAAGATATGGAGACACTATCTATACGGCACCAAGTGCACGGTATACACAGATCACAAAAGTCTTCAACATATCCTAGATCAGAAGGAGTTGAATATGAGGCAACGCCGATGGTTAGAATTGCTTAGCGATTACGATTGTGAGATTCGCTACCATTCGGGAAAAGAAAACGTCGTGGCAGATGCCTTAAGCAGGAAAGAACGAATAAAACCTCTCAGGGTCCGATCCTTGGGAATGACGGTTTGTTCGCCTCTTCCATCACAAATACTTCAAGCGCAATCCGAAGCTTTTCGAGAAGAGAACATACCAAATGAGATAATCTACGGCATACCGAAGAACTCAAATGGTTTTGTGAGAAGATCGAACGGAATGCTCTATTTTAAGGAAAGAAGTTGGGTTCCACTCTATGGAGGTATACGTGACCTCATCATGCATGAGTCGCACAAATCAAAGTACTCCATCCACCCCGGTTCCGACAAGATGTACCAGGATCTCAAGAAACTCTATTGGTGGCCAAACATGAAAGCCGACATAGCAGAGTATGTCGGAAAATGTTTGACTTGTGCAAGAGTAAAAGCAGAGTATCAGAAACCATCAGGATTGTTGGTACAACCCGAACTTCCCATGTGGAAATGGGAACGGATTACAATGGACTTCATCACCAAACTACCCAAGACGTCAACAGGATATGATACCATATGGGTCATCGTTGATCGTCTCACCAAATCCGCTCACTTTCTGCCTATCAAAGAAACCGACGAAATGAATACACTCTCACAGTTGTACTTAAAAGAGATTGTTACCCGACATGGAGTGCCTATCTCCATCAGCTCTGATCGAGATAGTCAATTCATGTCTCATTTCTGGAAATCTTTGCAGAAAGCTCTAGGTACTAAGTTAGACATGAGCACAGCATACCATCCTCAAACCGATGTACAAAGTGAAAGAACCAACGAAACCTTAGAAGACATGCTCCGAGCATGTGTGATCGACTTCGGAAAAGGTTGGGACAAACACTTACCGTTGGTAGAATTCTCCTACAACAATAGTTACCACACTAGTATTAAGACAGCCCCATTCGAAGCACTGTATGGAAGAAAGTGCAGATCACCCGTTTGTTGGGCTGAAGTTGGTGACATACAACTCACCGGGCCCGAACTCATTCATGAGACAACGAAGAAAATAGTTAAAATCAAACAACAGCTGCAAGCTGCAAGAGACAGGCAGAAGAGCTATGCCGACATAAGATGAAAACCTATGGAATTTCAGGTTGGAGATAGAGTAATGTTGAAAGTGTCTCGTTGGAAAGGAATGATATGCTTTGGAAAGCGTGGAAAGTTAAACCCTAGATACATCGGACCATTTAGCATCCTAGAACGGATTGGACCAGTGGCATATAAGGTAGAGCTGCCAGAAGAACTTAGCCGAGTACACCCTACCTTCCACGTGTCTAACCTTAAGAAGTGTTTATCCGATGAATCTCTAGTCATCCCACTCAAAGAGATTCAACTCGACGATAAACTTGTCTTTACAGAAGAGCCAGTAGAAATCATGGATCGGGAAGTCAAACGATTAAAACAAAACCGTATTCCCATAGTCAAGGTTCGATGGAACTCCAAGCGAGGACCGGAATAAACTTGGGAACGCGAGGACCAAATTCGCGCCAAATACCCCCATCTATTTCCCTAGACACCCCTGACGACCATCTTAGACTAGAATTCCGGGACGGAATTCAGAATAAGGGGTAGATACTGTAATCTCCTGTAAATTTTCCCTATGAATAGTAAAAGTTAATCAAAGACTAATATATCATTACGTAAATTAATAACGTTTTTACCAATAACAATTTTTTTTTTAAAATATGCTATGTTACTCGAAATCACTACGATACATATAATCTCTTACTCGAAATCACACATGTACCACTATAGTCTAAAAATCGCGAGAATATTAAACTTTCATCACATACGAACTTACGTAACTTATTTTAACCAAACACGTTCGACAACGTGTGGACTCACATAAACGTCTCACTAAATAATTACTAAACCTATCACTAATCACAATTAATAATTTTACTAATCTTAATTACACCTAACCGGACCCTTAATTATATACAAAGCCCAACACCATTTCTCGGCCTGTTACTATTCGCAGCCCACAACCATCAAGCCCATTTCCCTTTCTTTTGCTTTCATAACACTCGACTAGACAAGCCAGAAACGAGTCTCGTATGCCCAAATCCTACACACGACACGCACATATTTTTACACATTCTCGTTCCTCCCCTAGCCAACATTGAGTGTGTCGACTTTTAGCTTCCCACGTCAAGTCTAGCTACCTTTTTACGAGGCAAAGTATTGTGTCCAAAAACGATTTCATAAAATTTCAACTAATCCAAAACCAAACCATTTTGAACCACGTTTGCTTCTATAAGGTCCTAAAACCATTTCTAACACGAACTAATGTCTAAAAGTTACACTTAATCGTTTGTCACCAAGTCATGCACGATTTGCAAATCGTTTTACAAAAGAAATAGGTGGTCGACATGGAGTTTTAAAACAAACAAGTACTTCCCTTTTTCATGCTCACACACATACATATTTTATACACCTAGGAAAGTACTACATGAGTTTTTAAATCCATTTCACAAGTACCATGTCATTTTATAATCCCAAAACCCACGTTTTCATTGAAATTGAAGGTTTCGACATACTAGAAACCAAAAACTTTGAGTAGCATGTTACTCCTTACACTTCATGACTTTTGAATGCACGTAAACATCCCATCTCATTAAGTTTTAGTCACTAGGATACACTAGGTTCCATATATAAATGCCATGCATGCATGCTTTCGTTTTTCACTTTCATGCAAATCAAAACTCACCACAAATACTAAGTCTTGAGTCTAGTTCTTGGGTCAAACAGCTTGGGTAGGATTTCAAAGTAATCGGGTGGTGTTTAGGAGGAACAAGTCGTTGTTTGTGAACCTTGGTCGAGCAACTATTCACGCTACACACTCATACTACACTCTCCTCGACTCTACGTCTCGTTTTACCCCGCCATTTTGGTGTAGTAAGTCCTATACGACTCTTTTCATTTTTATCTAAAGCGTACATTTTAATATATTTCATATACCACACAAACACATGCACCTTATTACTAGTAAACTAAATAAACGACACATACATATTTTACCTTCGTCTATATATTTCCCACCTTAACAATCAAGTGATATAAAGATTTGAACCTAAAAAGTTACGTACAAACAATTTTGGGATACCTTTCTAACGTATCACAACTAGTCGTGCAAACTCTTAAAATTTTTCTAAGTCTTTTACTTCTAAAAACTCGTTCCATGCAAGCCATGAAATAAACGTATATCTTTAAATTCCACGTAACGAGCATACTATTTTATTTCACAAACTAATAGACCCCCTGACAAACTATCATTTTCGTATATAACATTTATAATAATAATCGTGTCTTGAACATCTAAAAGTTACAAAGCAAATCAACTTGAACCTAGTTTTAGAAACAAATAACCATCGATTGGGCCCTTAAAGCCCAATCAGCCGAAAATAAGCCAATCACAAAAGCTAATTTGATAAGCTGTTGAGTAACGTTTTTATAATCCTAATGTTAGCCCAAAACCCTCATAGGCCCATTGGATTTAGAAAGCTTAACGAGCCTTAGTTATTTCGTTAAAAGCCCATAAGCTATAAAATAAGCTTTTCGACAAATAAGCTGTTATCAAAAGTTAAATAAGCTATTTTTAAACTAATTAAGAAAAAAAAGCACTAAGTTTTGATTTTGGTGAATTTTGGACTAAATTTGCAAATTTTATAAACTTTGGGTTAAAAGTGTCAATTTTTCAAAGTTGAGGTACAAACTGCCATTTTTCAAACTTAAGGATGAAAAACTAATTTTATAAACTTTTGGGTGAAAAGTGTAAGATTTATAAAGTTTTGGACGTAAAACGTAAATATATTTAATTTTGGACTAACGGTGTAACGTGATGAGTGCTTAATCACTCATCCTTTTTAGGATTTAATTCAGACCAAAAATACCAAATACTAACCAAAAATGCCAAGAGAATGCATGTTTTTGTATTTGTGTATGTGCAGGTACGGATATGAGAAAAATGAACGAAAACAAAGCAAAACCGACAAAAACGAGTACGAGATTGGAAAAAGGTTAAAAGCTGGAGTCGGGGAAGTCATATGGTCAAAGTCCAAGATTTAAAAGTCAAATTCAACCTCAGAGAATCGTCAAAGTTACATATTTGGTCCCTGGTCAAAGTTCAGAGAGATTGGCAATTTTAGTCCCCGCAGTTTCAGAAAATTACACAAATGGTCCTTTAAAGAAATATTTGAAGAAAAGTCAAACTTGATCCTTCATGATTCAGAAATGACATAAATTACCCTTGGAAGAAACTTTTGGAAAAGTACAGTTTTGGTCCCTAAGGTTTGGGATAATACACTTTTGGTCCTTGAAATACAAATCCTAAACTAATAACTAAAACCGGATCCATATAATCCTTAGTCCACAATCCTACAAGCCCAATCCCACAAATACCCAACCCGGCCTGCTAATTACCCAGGTCAAACCCAAAACTAAGACCCGGTCAACTCACACCAAAATAATAAAAACACAACCCCGCCTAAATTCGCCCCCAATTCATTACCCAGATTTTTACTGTGCTTAGAACCCTAACACACCACACCCCAAAATTACCCTCAATCACCCCATCATAAGTTATTATTACCCAATCATATGTCTTCTAGAAGGGTTAGTCACGTGTCAGGGAATGTCAGCACATGTCAGATGGGGTACGTGGTCCAATGGAGATACACACGCAGGATTAAGGATTGTCACATCAATCAATCCTAGGGTCCAAAATGATTGGAAGCATCTAGAGCGTGATCAATGGCTGAGAAAGATTCAAAGAAGCACAAAAGCACACGGATAGGTGACCTGGCAATTCACAAGACCTCCTCATCTCAGGCTATAAATACCCCCCCTCTCATCAGTGTTTAGTGTGTAGGTTTTTGAATATTTTAGTTTTTCTGTTATTAAGTTTTCATTGTAATTTTTTTTAAAAGCATTGTACTACTTTCACTTTGATTAATAGAATACAAATTTATTTCAGCTTATTGTTTTACTCTTATTATTGCTTATTATATTCTGCTTTTCAAGTTTAGAATTAATTTTAGTTAAATAACTTTTCAATTCTGTTTTTGTTCATCAAAAAAAAAATAAAAAATAAATAAAATATTCAGTGTTACCTTTAAATTAGTTTGGATTTAGTTTATTATAATTGTTTCCCTGTTTTTATAAGAAGTGGTTACTGTTTTATCAAAAGTTTTACAAAATAATTCAGAAACAACACAAAAGTCCAATTGTATCAGCTTATTGATAATAAGCTTTAGCTTATTTGGAGTTTAAGGCAGCCAATAAGGAGCTTTTTGGCCTGTCAAAAGACAGGCTGTGTGGGAGTCCCCCTCTGTTTGGCTGAGGGGGTTTGTAAGTTCTTATTTCATTTTACGTCTTAATTTTGCATTAATAGTTTAATCAGTAGTATAGACTTGTGCTTATCTGTTGTTATTGATTATTATTACTTAGTTAATCCTGATAATAATTGAGTATTAGTAGTTTATTTGATCTGTTTGGCTGATTATTGATTGAGTTGTGATTTGAATACACCACAACTGTTCCATCTGTCTCATTTATTGGATCTGAGTTAATTGTTCTGCTTGAGTCTTATATCTGAGTTCTGTGTTTCAGATTTATATTAGGGTATTAGGATCTAGTTAATAATTGAGGTTAAGGTTGGATTGATACTTGTCAAATCTGTGGTGGTAATTTAGGGTGAAACAGGTTATACAAGGGTGTTTGGATTTGTGTTGTTTGCCAAGGTAATTAGTAATATAGAGGGTAGGGATAGTTTAGACTGATGTTCTAAGTTGTATACAAGATAAGTAGATCATAATACCAGTGAGAAATACTCTTAGTCAAAAATCCGTGTGTTATTCATATTTCTGCACATCAGCTTAGTAAATAGGCTGCATATACAGTTGAATAGTAGCATAGGTTTAAGTCTCAGCTTATTTCAATTTTAAAACAGCTTTTAACACAATTTTCAGTCATAACTTTGAAATTAAAATCCAATTTGGTCAAAGTTGAGTGTTCATTAAAAAAGTCAAACAAATTTGGTGAACTCTGGTTTTGGACAGGATTTTGTGAAGATTTCTAGTATTAAATTTTTGTTGGAAATACTTGTGAGTTGCTGTTTTACAAAGATTAGTGGTCAGTTAAACAAGTTTAAAGAGAAAATTCATGTTTGCATTTCATTAGCTTATTGAAAATCAGGTCTTAAGTTGTCTGAGTGGACAAGTCTTCCCCTGCACCTCAGTTCTCAACTACAATTTCTTGGCTGCTTTTAGGTTGGTATATTGGATTAGAAACTCTTAATTTTGGTTGTTTTGAGATCTCTGTTGGTCAGTGAATTAGTTGAACCTACAAACTTGCAATTCTCAGCTTATTTGTAGTGCTTATTTGGCTGCTCAAGTTGAGTAGTTGAACCATTGGCCTGTTTTCATTATTAAGCCTGCAAGTGTGAGTTTCTGCTTATAACTTGAGATTTGCTGTTCATTTAAGTGCATAAGTGATTATTATTACTCATTTTAGTAATTGGTATACATTGCTTAAACTGTTTGGCTATTTGCTTATTCCATTTGAGCTTATTTGATCTATTTGTGCCCATACCTGTGCTTCTGAGTTTATTTGCTTTATAAACTGTTTCATTAAGCTTAAACAAGTTCAAAAATCATTTGGGAAAAGTTTTAGGTCAATTGGTCAAGTTTTGCTTATCAATAAGCACTTTTCAATAAGCAGTTTGGGTCTAATTAGCACTTCCAGTGCTTATTTTTCATTTTTCTTATTTTTCCTAGCTTTGAAATAATATTTTAGAATTTCCCTGAAATTTTCAGATTTTTCTGAGCTCATTTGCTATTTTTCCCATTTAATTTTCATTTTTATTCATTTTTAATTACTTTTTAATTACTAAAAAATACAAAAAAATCAGTAAAACCCCAGAAAAATCCAAAAAAATATTAGAAAATTATTTTTAGTTATTTTATAGTTTTAGAAATTTATTTTGCATTTTTCTCAATTTATTTGCATTTTCTTTTAATTTTTAATTAGTAAAAATAGTTTTTAATTCATAATAAATACATAAAAAGTCAAAAAAATATTTTTCTTTTTCTCAAAATTTTCTTTTATCATTTTTAATTTTTGAAAATTATTTTCAAGTTCGTAGGAGTAGCGTAGCTTAAAAGTCGCGTTTTATTTCGTACGTTAACGTTTAATTTCCGTTTTAGCTTACGTTTTTCGTTTCTACGTTACGTTTTTTGTTTGTTTAGTTGATTTACGTGTTTAGTTGATTACTTGTGCTTCATTTACTATTTCATTAGTATAATCTCATTCACATCACTTTTTACCACTTTTCACGACACGTTTTCCGAATCGGAAATTCGGAATTCCATTCACTCTTCACACGGAATACGACTTCGGGTTATCCGTATTTCTTTGCGGTTTTCTTGAGCTTACATCTATACTATAATATTGATATTGTGTTTTTCACGAATCAATTTTTGGCGCCGCTGCCGGGGAAGGTTGAAGTGAATTTTTGAATATTCGTTTTTGAAAAATTGTGTTTTGATAAGCCTTCCTCTATTTTGTATATATTATATAAATATCGAAATATCAAAAACACTTTTCCTAAAGTGTTTTCACAAAAATACCAAAAAAATAATAAAGTTACAGCCTCGACCCGATCGAAAGAAAGGGCGTTGTAAACCAAATAAGTCTCCCAATATAACTACGCGTGAAATTAGTTGCGAGTCGGATTACTTTAATTCTACAACCGAATAAGCGGAAAATACGGATAGCTTTGACATTAAATTGCAAGCTGAAGAGAGATCCATTCTTCTCTCCCGTTCCGTCGCGAGTAGATTAAGGGAAACGGTTTACGATTAACGTAACGTTTGAAAAAGAAAAAAAAAAGTTTAAGTTTTTAAATTTTGCTTTATAAAAACAAAAATACAAAAAGATTTTCCTTTTCAAATTTGATTTTCCTTTTATTTTTCAAAATTTGAGTTTTTGTGGTGTATGAACACCCGGTCATCTTCTAAACGTCTTATTTCTCCATTATCGAACCCCGAGAGTTTGATACGTCACACACACAAAGTTCGTTTCCCTAACATCACGGAAATGGAACAAAACAACCACAACAATCAACACCCTCCGGTGGGTGTTGTTCAAAATGCACCAGCTCCCGATCTCCGAACGATGGAGTAGCTGTGTCAACCGACAATGCACGGTAGAGGCGGTCCGATTGCCCCTCTCAATATTGAGGCTACGGATTTTGGACTTAAGCACCACATGATTCAACAAGTCCAGAATTCGTGCCAATTTCACGGATTACCGGGTGACGATGCAAACAAGCATCTAGACAAATTTTTAACCGTCACCCAAAGTATGAAACAACATGGGGTCTCCGATGACGCCCTTCGTCTTTCTCTCTTCCCCTATTCTCTTACACATCATGCCACAGCTTGGTTTGATCGTCTTCCCAAGAACTCGATTCATACCTTCGAAGAAATGGTATCGAAGTTCTTGGCGAAATATTTTCCACCATCGATGGTGACGAAACTTCGAAACGATATTAGCAATTTCCGTCAGCTTCCCGACGAATCTTTATTCGAAGCTTGGGAACGTTATAAGCTTGCTATTGATCGGTGTCCAAACCATAACATGCTTCTTGTTACGATAATTGATACGTTTTACAATGGTTTGACTTTACGACATCGGGACACGATCAATGCAGCTGCGGGTGGAACTTTTATGAAACGACGTCCTGAAGATTGCTACGAACTTATTGAGAACATGACTGCTCATTACAATTACTGGGATTCCTCTGCCGAGAGGAATGAGTCAAGAACAACCGTTGCTCACAATTCTTCTACGTCTAATTCTGAAATAGCCGCAATTACTAAGAAACTCGATGATTTGTCGACTGCTGTTTTAAGAATGCACCAAACGTCTCAAAATCAAAGTCAAGTCAAGAACCATCAAGTCAATATGGTGAACAATGTTTGTGAGACTTGTGGTGGTCCTCATTCGTATTTTGAGTGCCCAGCCACCGGTGGCTACACTCACGAGAATGTGTATGCTACTTCGGGAACCTACAATATGGGCGGTAACGGATACCAACCACAGGGTGACCGAAATCTTCTTAGCTACCGTTCGAACCATTATGTTGGACCACCCGGTTTCAATCAACCGAATCAAGTCAATTCGGTTAATCAAGTCAATCAAGTTAATCAAAATGTGCAAAACCGAAATCATCAATTTAATCACAATACTAATCAAAATCGGATGAACAATGGTTTTCAGAATCAAAATCATGGTTTTCAAAATCAAAATCGGGGAAATTATAATCAAGGCCCGAATCAAGGGAATTTTCATGGAAATTTTCAAAATGTTAATCATGGGAATTATAATCATGGAAATCAGAATTTTCAGAATCAAGGTTTCAATAACAACAATCGTGGTCAAAATTTTCAAAATCCAGTTGTGAATCAGTCTTCTTCGGATGAATTACTCAAGCAATTTATGAAAAGTCAAGAGGAAATGAATAAAATGTTAATCAATCAAATGGCCGAATTAAAGAAGTCTTTAAATGATCGACCCTCGGGCTCGGGTACTCTTCCAAGCAACACGATCGCTAACCCGAGGGGCGATGCTAAGGCGATCACGACTAGGAGTGGTATTGTAATCGATGGACCAACGGCTCCGACTACCCCTTCTTCTTCTTCGTCTCCCAAGGTAGTCGTCCGTGAAACCGAGGCGACAACGGATACGGAAATTCTTAGTAATAATGGAAGGACCGAGAACATCCAACCTCCGGTGGTCCCAACATCCAAAGGAAAAGATAAAGTTGTTAATGAAACTGAAAATCCCGTGAAAGTTAATTTGCCTTATCCGTCACGCTTAAACGAACAAAAACACCGTGAGAGAGATAAAATTCAGATGGAAAAGTTTTACCAAGTTTTTCAAGAGCTACATTTTGACATAACTCTCGCGGATGCTATACTTTTAATGCCTAAATTTGCTTCAATGCTAAAAGGTCTTTTGAATAACAAAGAGAAATTGTTTGAAAAATCTCGAACCCAGATGAATGAGAATTGTTCGGCGGTTATCCTCAAAAAGCTCCCCGAAAAGCTTGAAGACCCCGGTCGATTTCTCATTCCGTGTAATTTTCCTGGGATAGTTCAATGCTTCGCCTTGGCCGATCTTGGTGCTAGCATTAACCTAATGCCGTTATCAATTTGGAAGAAGTTGTCTTTGCCTAATTTGACTCCGACTTGTATGACCCTCGAGCTTGCCGACCGATCTACTTCCCACCCGATGGGAATAGCCGAGGATGTCTTTGTTAATGTGGGAAAATTCCATTTCCCTGCCGATTTTGTCGTTGTTGATTTTGATGCTGATCCGCGGGTACCTCTCATTCTCGGAAGAGGTTTCCTAAGGACTGGTCGTGCTTTGATTGATGTTTTCGATGAAGAAATTACCCTACGCGTTGGTACCGAAGCCGTAACTTTTAACTTGGATCAAACCGCGAGGTACTCCTCCGAGTTTGACAAATATTCTGTTAACCGAATCGACGTTATCGACGAAGTTACGGAGGAATACGCTCAAGAGTTACTTGGTTTTTCCGAACATGCTTCGAGTGGCAATCCCACTCATTCTTCTGAACCGATAATTTCCGATTCTTCCCCTTCCCTTACTCCGTTTGAGGGAAGTGATTTCATCTTGGAAGAGATCGAGGCCTTTCTTGCTAATGATTCGATTTCACCGGAAATTGATCATTCTGATTATGACCCGGAGGGGGATGTACTTTTGATTGAGAAATTGTTAAATGAAGATCCCAACCCGTCCCTCCCTCCGCTTGACCTTAAAATGGCCGACGTTAAAGAAGTTAAGCCGTCTACTGAGAATCCTCCGGAGCCCGAGCTCAAGGATTTACTTCCTCATCTCGAATACGCATTTTTGGAAGGAACCGATAAACTTCCCGTCATAATTTCAAAGGAACTTAAAGATGAGGAGAAGAAACGTCTCTTAGATGTGCTCAGGAAGCATAAGAGTGCCATCGCTTGGCAAATTTCTGATATTAAGGGTATCGACCCTCGTTTTTGCACGCATAAGATCTTACTTGAAGATAATTTCAAACCGTCCGTTCAGCAACAACGACGAGTTAACCCGAAAATTCATGAGATTATAAAAAAAGAAGTTATCAAACTCCTCGATGCCGGAATAATTTATCCAATCTCGGATAGCTCTTGGGTTAGCCCGGTCCACTGCGTACCGAAGAAAGGTGGAATGACCGTCGTTACAAATGAAGATAATGAATTGATTCCGACACGTCTTGTTACCGGATGGAGAGTTTGTATTGATTATCGTAAATTGAATGATGCGACTCGTAAGGACCATTTCCCACTTCCATTTATGGATCAAATGCTAGAACGCCTAGCGGGAAATGAGTTCTATTGTTTTCTTGATGGATTTTCCGGCTATTTTCAAATACCTATAGACCCTCCGGACCAGGAAAAGACTACCTTTACTTGCCCTTATGGTACGTTTGCCTATCGTCGTATGCCTTTTGGCTTATGCAATGCTCCAGGCACGTTCCAAAGGTGTATGATGTCGATATTTTCGGATATGATCGAGAAAACCATGGAAGTTTTCATGGATGATTTCTCGGTTTATGGAGATTCTTTCACTTCGTGCCTCTCCCATTTAGAAAATATGTTGAAACGGTGTGAAGACACCAACTTGGTTCTAAATTGGGAGAAGTGCCATTTCATGGTCAAAGAAGGCATTGTCCTCGGCCACAAGATTTCGAAATCTGGGATTGAGGTCGATAGAGCTAAAGTCGACGTGATTGCAAAATTACCTCATCCCACGACAGTTAAAGGAATTAGAAGTTTTCTAGGTCATGCCGGCTTTTACCGACGTTTCATTCAAGACTTTTCTAAGATAGCCCGGCCTCTGACACACTTGCTTGAAAAAGATGCTCCGTTTATCTTCTCGAATGAATGCATCGAAGCATTTAATGTTCTTAAAAAGAAGTTGACGGAGGCTCCCGTCTTAATTGCCCCCGATTGGGACTTGCCCTTCGAGCTAATGTGCGATGCTAGCGATTATGCCATTGGTGCAGTCCTGGGGCAACGTAATTCAAAACATTTTCAGCCGATACACTATGCTAGTAAAACAATGACTGACGCTCAATACCATTATACGACTACTGAGAAAGAAATGTTAGCCGTCATTTACGCTTTTGAAAAATTTCGATCTTATTTGCTTTTGAAGAAATGCATAGTGTATACGGATCATTCGGCTCTTAAGTACCTTATGGCAAAGCAAGATGCTAAGCCACGCTTGATGCGGTGGGTTCTCCTCCTTCAAGAATTCAAAGTTGAAATTCGAGATAAAAAAGGAGCCGAGAACCTTGCTGCTGATCACTTATCGCGTTTAGAGAATCCCCACCAAAGTGTTTTCGAGAAAAAGGAGATTAACGAAGCATTTCCTCTCGAGACACTGGGGAGTTTATCACTTGGTGATTCTAGTACCCCATGGTTCGCCGACTTTGCGAATTACCATGCGGGGAATTTTATCCGGAAAGGGATGTCGTTCCAGCAGAAGAAAAAATTCTTCAAAGATGTTAAGCATTATTTCTGGGACGATCCCTACTTGTTTAAAATTTGTGCGGATCAAGTGATCCGGCGATGCGTTCACGGCACGGAAGCCGCTGACATTCTTATGGCATGCCACAATGGACCCACGGGGGGACATCATGGTGCCAACTTCACCGCTAAGAAAGTTTTTGATTCCGGCTTCTACTGGCCGACGATTTACCGGGATGCTCATGAGTTGGTTAAATCATGTGATTCTTACCAGCGTCAAGGAAAAATTTCGCAGAAGGACGAGATGCCTCAAAATGCTATCCAAGTCTGTGAAATTTTTGACGTCTGGGGTATCGATTTCATGGGTCCATTCCCGTCTTCTCGTGGTAACAAATATATACTCGTGGCTGTCGACTACTTGTCTAAATGGGTCGAAGCGAAGGCGCTACCCACCAATGACGCCCGAGTTGTAGTAAAATTTCTTAAAAGTCTCTTCGCCCGATTTGGTGCACCTCGTGCTATTATAAGCGATCGTGGGACCCATTTCTGTAACGACCAATTCGCTAAAGTTATGCTCAAATATGGTGTCACACATCGTCTTTCTACGGCATATCATCCACAAACGAGTGGTCAAGTTGAGGTCTCCAATCGTGGCTTAAAACGTATTTTAGAAAGGACCATAGGTGAACATCGTGCTTCTTGGGCCGATAAGTTAGATGATGCACTTTGGGCCTTCCGTACAGCTTACAAAACACCTATTGGGTGCACTCCTTACAAGCTGGTTTACGGGAAGGCCTGCCATTTGCCCTTTGAACTTGAGCACAAGGCCTACTGGGCCTTGAAACATGCTAATTTTGACCTTCAAACCGCGGGTGATCACCGAAAAGTTCAATTGAATGAATTAGTCGAGCTTCGTGATCAGGCCTATGAGAATTCTTTGATCTACAAAGAGAAGACAAAGAGGATTCACGATGCTAAAATTAAAGATCGCGTCTTCAAAGTTGGTGACCGAGTCCTTCTTTTCAATTCTCGATTAAAGATTTTCTCGGGCAAGTTAAAAACCCGTTGGTCTGGACCATTCACCATTACCCAAGTATTTCCTTATGGAACCGTTGAACTTGCTCAACCTAATGGTCCCAATTTTAAGGTGAATGGTCATCGTGTTAAACATTACTTTGGAGGGGACATACCACCCATGGTTGTCCCGGATCTCCAGACTTTCCCCAAGGACGATTAAATTCGGGGATCGAGTCAAGCTCATGTGACTCGGTGAACAAAAACAAGCGCTTCGTGGGAGACACCCCATGCTTATCCATTTTCATTTTCTATTTTTTATTTTCTTTAATAACGTGACGTGAGGGGGGTGACCCTTTCCAAAATAGTGTTTTCGTGGTTGTTGTTTGTGAATGTTCAGGAATTTCCCCGAAGTTTGAGGACTCTCGTGCTCGTGGTTTGTCGTTCTCTCCACTCGAGTCTCATCCTTCGCTGCTCTTTCGGAAATTCACCATATCCAAAATCTTATCGACTAACGATTATCTCTTGGCATACTTAATAAACGGCCTTAGATTTTACGTAGGATTACCCGTCCCTTAAAACATTGAGGACAATGTTTCACTTTAGTCTGGGGGGGTGAATCTTCGATTCGATTTGACCTGTACCATCGTCTGAGCTGTTAACTTACGCAACTCCGTTTTCCACCAAAAATTTTAATTTTTATCACCACTTTATTGTCAAAAAAATAAAAAATAAAATAAAATAAAATAAAATAAAAAATGAAAAAATGAAAAAAATATATATGATATGAATAATAAGATTTGACACCTTGTTTTGACTTTCCTACCGGCGAGAGTAGAAATAAATGTTCCGACTTGACCGGGCGTGTTGAGCCCTAGCTCGTCTCCCTTAACCAAAATAATCATAAGATTATGGCTAAGCATCCGCGGATCTCATTATTTGGGATTTTAAATTTGCGGAGATCGAGGAATGATAGAGTTTATTTAGAAGTTTCGTGCTATACACGGATCGCATTACTGGGATTTAAAAAAACCCACGAGAGGTACTTGTGGCCTCCTTGTTCCCATCAGCAACGTCACCATATATATAAATAGATGTCTAGGATTAATTAAGGGTATACGGTTTGGGCAATACTTAGTTTTTTCTCGTTCCCAACAAAATCTCTGCATATGGGGGTTTGGTACACATAGAGGTACTGCCAGTGTTACGGTAAAATAGACTATTGCATCTTGCCGGTTCGCAGCCGATGTTGTGATCTTAGTAAAAGCCGTAGGACTTGGGGTTTGGCATATAGTTATGAATATCAATAATAATAGTCCAAAGCCAAATAAAAAGGCAGAGGAATCCAAAGCTACAAAAAGCAGCGGATAGAAATCCAAAGTCATAATAAAGCTCTTACATCTTGGCGGCTCATAAACCGTTGACTGTAAAAGAATAAAGGACTAAGGACCAAAGTATTATTAAAGTGCTTATGATTATGCAAAAATGCCAAGCTTCGACTCCGGGGGTTTCCCTAATAAAAAGCTTCCGTTTCGGGTATCAAACATGGTATGTCTCGGTCGTAAATAAAAAGGGAGCCCCTACAAATCGTGTTAAATCAGAGACCTTCATGTGGACCCGATTTCTGTATGCAGGGATTTTCGAGGGAAAGTTTGGAAACTACTTAGCGTTCAAATTTTGTGCTCTTATCGGACTAACAAATATCGAAACGAGAAAATATGAAGCAATTCATTTCTCACAAATTAAAATCTTTAGATACAAAACTTAGGACTTGGGGACAAGAGGTAATACACAATTAACTTTTGTGGGCAGTGTTAGCATCTAACTTCTGAATAAACAATGATCTCGATTTTACGCTTAGCTTGGGAGCTTGTGAAAAATCAAGGATGACGATTTTTATCCGTATGGTCTCTTCTCTGTGAGAAGTGTTTCTACTCGTTGACCCTGAAAATTATCAACAGATAAGAATTGATAATGAAAGTCAAGGCAAACCGTCACATATATAAATGAAAAAGTACAAAAATAGTAGTTGTAGTTGTTATTTATGAAAATCGGAAAACGGAGCGTTTTTGAGAATAAATGATTTTACTATCTCTTTTGAACATCATTGCTACTTTACAACGTCAGTAAAGAGAGGTTTTGAAATTATTTATCTCCTAAGCGTGAGGTGATGACATTGCGTGAGGGCACGGCAATACCTTAGTCTGGGGGATTTTGATGAGTGCTTAATCACTCATCCTTTTTAGGCTTTAATTCAGACCAAAAATACCAAATACTAACCAAAAATGCCAAGAGAATGCATGTTTTTGTATTTGTGTATGTGCAGGTACGGATATGAGAAAAATGAACGAAAACAAAGCAAAACCGACAAAAACGAGCACGAGATAGGAAAAAGATTAAAAGCTGGAGTCGGGGAAGTCATATGGTCAAAGTCCAAGCTTTAAAAGTCAAATTCAACCTCAGAGAATCGTCAAAGTTACATATTTGGTCCCTGGTCAAAGTTCGGAGAGATTGGCAATTTTAGTCCCCGCAGTTTCAGAAAATTACACAAATGGTCCTTTAAAGAAATATTCGAAGAAAAGTCAAACTTGATCCTTCATGATTCAGAAATGACATAAATTACCCTTGGAAGAAACTTTTGGAAAAGTACAGTTTTGGTCCCTAAGGTTTGGGATAATACACTTTTGGTCCTTGAAATACAAATCCTAAACTAATAACTAAAACCGGATCCATATAATCCTTAGTCCACAATCCTACAAGCCCAATCCCACAAATACCCAACCCGGCCTGCTAATTACCCAGGTCAAACCCAAAACTAAGACCCGGTCAACTCACACCAAAATAATAAAAACACAACCCCGCCTAAATTCGCCCCCAATTCATTACCCAGATTTTTACTGTGCTTAGAACCCTAACACACCACACCCCAAAATTACCCTCAATCACCCCATCATAAGTTATTATTACCCAATCATATGTCTTCTAGAAGGGTTAGTCACGTGTCAGGGAATGTCAGCACATGTCAGATGGGGTACGTGGTCCAATGGAGATACACACGCAGGATTAAGGATTGTCACATCAATCAATCCTAGGGTCCAAAATGATTGGAAGCATCTAGAGCGTGATCAATGGCTGAGAAAGATTCAAAGAAGCACAAAAGCACACGGATAGGTGACCTGGCAATTCACAAGACCTCCTCATCTCAGGCTATAAATACCCCCCCTCTCATCAGTGTTTAGTGTGTAGGTTTTTGAATATTTTAGTTTTTCTGTTATTAAGTTTTCATTGTAATTTTTTTTTAAAAGCATTGTACTACTTTCACTTTGATTAATAGAATACAAATTTATTTCAGCTTATTGTTTTACTCTTATTATTGCTTATTATATTCTGCTTTTCAAGTTTAGAATTAATTTTAGTTAAATAACTTTTCAATTCTGTTTTTGTTCATCAAAAAAAAAATAAAAAATAAATAAAATATTCAGTGTTACCTTTAAATTAGTTTGGATTTAGTTTATTATAATTGTTTCCCTGTTTTTATAAGAAGTGGTTACTGTTTTATCAAAAGTTTTACAAAATAATTCAGAAACAACACAAAAGTCCAATTGTATCAGCTTATTGATAATAAGCTTTAGCTTATTTGGAGTTTAAGGCAGCCAATAAGGAGCTTTTTGGCCTGTCAAAAGACAGGCTGTGTGGGAGTCCCCCTCTGTTTGGCTGAGGGGGTTTGTAAGTTCTTATTTCATTTTACGTCTTAATTTTGCATTAATAGTTTAATCAGTAGTATAGACTTGTGCTTATCTGTTGTTATTGATTATTATTACTTAGTTAATCCTGATAATAATTGAGTATTAGTAGTTTATTTGATCTGTTTGGCTGATTATTGATTGAGTTGTGATTTGAATACACCACAACTGTTCCATCTGTCTCATTTATTGGATCTGAGTTAATTGTTCTGCTTGAGTCTTATATCTGAGTTCTGTGTTTCAGATTTATATTAGGGTATTAGGATCTAGTTAATAATTGAGGTTAAGGTTGGATTGATACTTGTCAAATCTGTGGTGGTAATTTAGGGTGAAACAGGTTATACAAGGGTGTTTGGATTTGTGTTGTTTGCCAAGGTAATTAGTAATATAGAGGGTAGGGATAGTTTAGACTGATGTTCTAAATTGTATACAAGATAAGTAGATCATAATACCAGTGAGAAATACTCTTAGTCAAAAATCCGTGTGTTATTCATATTTCTGCACATCAGCTTAGGAAATAGGCTGCATATACAGTTGAATAGTAGCATAGGTTTAAGTCTCAGCTTATTTCAATTTTAAAACAGCTTTTAACACAATTTTCAGTCATAACTTTGAAATTAAAATCCAATTTGGTCAAAGTTGAGTGTTCATTAAAAAAGTCAAACAAATTTGGTGAACTCTGGTTTTGGACAGGATTTTGTGAAGATTTCTAGTATTAAATTTTTGTTGGAAATACTTGTGAGTTGCTGTTTTACAAAGATTAGTGGTCAGTTAAACAAGTTTAAAGAGAAAATTCATGTTTGCATTTCATTAGCTTATTGAAAATCAGGTCTTAAGTTGTCTGAGTGGACAAGTCTTCCCCTGCACCTCAGTTCTCAACTACAATTTCTTGGCTGCTTTTAGGTTGGTATATTGGATTAGAAACTCTTAATTTTGGTTGTTTTGAGATCTCTGTTGGTCAGTGAATTAGTTGAACCTACAAACTTGCAATTCTCAGCTTATTTGTAGTGCTTATTTGGCTGCTCAAGTTGAGTAGTTGAACCATTGGCCTGTTTTCATTATTAAGCCTACAAGTGTGAGTTTCTGCTTATAACTTGAGATTTGCTGTTCATTTAAGTGCATAAGTGATTATTATTACTCATTTTAGTAATTGGTATACATTGCTTAAACTGTTTGGCTATTTGCTTATTCCATTTGAGCTTATTTGATCTATTTGTGCCCATACCTGTGCTTCTGAGTTCATTTGCTTTATAAACTGTTTCATTAAGCTTAAACAAGTTCAAAAATCATTTGGGAAAAGTTTTAGGTCAATTGGTCAAGTTTTGCTTATCAATAAGCACTTTTCAATAAGCAGTTTGGGTCTAATTAGCACTTCCAGTGCTTATTTTTCATTTTTCTTATTTTTCCTAGCTTTGAAATAATATTTTAGAATTTCCCTGAAATTTTCAGATTTTTCTGAGCTCATTTGCTATTTTTCCCATTTAATTTTCATTTTTATTCATTTTTAATTACTTTTTAATTACTAAAAAATACAAAAAAAAAAATCAGTAAAACCCCAGAAAAATCCAAAAAAATATTAGAAAATTATTTTTAGTTAGAATTTTATAAATTTATTTTGCATTTTTCTCAATTTATTTGCATTTTCTTTTAATTTTTAATTAGTAAAAATAGTTTTTAATTCATAATAAATACATAAAAAGTCAAAAAAATATTTTTCTTTTTCTCAAAATTTTCTTTTATCATTTTTAATTTTTGAAAATTATTTTCAAGTTCGTAGGAGTAGCGTAGCTTAAAAGTCGCGTTTTATTTCGTACGTTAACGTTTAATTTCCGTTTTAGCTTACGTTTTTCGTTTCTACGTTACGTTTTTGGTTTGTTTAGTTGATTTACGTGTTTAGTTGATTACTTGTGCTTCATTTACTATTTCATTAGTATAATCTCATTCACATCACTTTTTACCACTTTTCACGACACGTTTTCCGAATCGAAAATTCGGAATTCCATTCACCCTTCACACGGAATACAACTTCGGGTTATCCGTATTTCTTTGCGGATTTCTTGAGCTTACATCTATACTATAATATTGATATTGTGTTTTTCACGAATCATAACGCTAACGCTGTTAGGGTAAAAAGTGTAAAATTTGGAAAAGACAAGGGCCATATACTAAAATTAACATTTTTATTTTTACTTTCCATTTTTACGATTTCACATCACGACGACGTTACATTTTATTTCAAACTATTATTATTATTATTAAACTTTACGTTATATATATATATATATATATATATATATATATATATATATATATATATATATATATATATATAATTTAACTAAACTTACGATATATTATCAAACCACAAGTTTTACTATCGTTAAATTAACAATTCACGTATTCAAAAACTACTCGCGATTAAAACATTAAGACTATCAAACACTAAAACTTGCCATATATTATCTAGGTCGTGTGTGGAGCCGTTCCCTTTTTGCAAACTGAGTATCGATATTTTTTCCACTATACCACTAAGGTTAGTTCATAGCCCACTTTTATAAAACTGTTTTCGTGGGGAGATACATGCTTTAAAATCTGAACACCTGTATTTTCTTATACTATGCCTGATATTGTTATTGCTTAAGTCCCTTATTGCCAAAAGCCCCTCATATCATGAACCTTAGTCACTCGTAGGGTGAACGTAAATAATTGTGGATAGATCTATTAGGGATTGACAATCCCCACTTGGTCATTCGAGAAAACTACCAAACGCACTTTATTTGGAATCTAATAGGTTACTCGCAAGGACCTATCCCGAGGGCCACTGTTACTATAATCCATCATTTATGATGAGATCTGTTAATCGGATGAGTGTCATGAGCTTAATGCAATAATAAATGTTTTTTAACTTATGATTGTAATTCGATGCAATTATCACTTTAGCTTGTGTTCAACTACTAAACTTAAACCTATGAATATCACTCAACTTTTGTTGATTTTTAACATGTTTATCTCAGGAAATTAATGCAAAGGAGCTCAAGGCATGGAGAGGGCACTAAACCCCTATACGGGTGTTAAATAAAATGTCTTGTCATTCGCTTTTAATAAGTCATATCTTCTATGATATGTTAAAACTAATGGAACAACTTTGTATTTGAATACTTGCTTTTAAATGAATGATAAACATAACTTTAAAACGTCTCTTTGAGTCGTTTTCTATGACATTGACTTCGTTCCTCTAAGTAATACCCCACAAAGTCTTCCGCTGCTCTAGTTGAAATTTAGGGGGTGTTACAGATATTCTAATCTATTCGAAGAGTGAGAAAGAGCATGAGGAACATCTAAGACTCATCTTAGAATTGCTCAGGAGGGAGAAGTTGTATGCCAAGTTCTCCAAATGTGAGTTTTGGATTCCGACGGTACAATTTTTAGGTCATGTGATAGATAGACAAGGAGTTCATGTAGATCCCGCTAAGATTGAAGCTATTAAAGATTGGGCTGCACCGACGACCCCAACTGAAGTTCGTCAATTTTTGGGTTTAGCTGGTTACTACCGAAGATTCATTGAGGGATTTTCGAAGATAGCAAAGCCGTTGACAAAATTGACTCAAAAGAATGTTAAGTACGAATGGGGAGATAAGGAAGAGGAAGCGTTTCATTACTTAAGGAGATGTTATGTAGTGCTCCTATCTTGGCGTTGCCTGAAGGTAGTGAAGACTTTGTTGTTTACTGTGACGCTTCTCATAAAGGTTTAGGAGCTGTGTTGATGCAACGAGAGAAAGTGATAGCTTATGCTTCCCGACAGCTCAAGAAGCACGAGAAGAACTACACCACCCATGATTTGGAGTTAGGTGCTGTGGTTTTTGCCTTAAGGATATGGAGACATTATTTGTATGGAACCAAGTGTGTTGTATTCACTGATCACAAAAGTCTACAACACATCTTGAATCAGAAAGAGCTCAACATGAGACAGCGACGTTGGATTGAGCTGCTAAGCGATTATGATTGTGAAATTCGCTATCATCCCGGTAAAGCAAACGTCGTTGCTGATGCTCTTAGTCGGAAGGAGAGAATACCACCGTTACGAGTTAGGTCATTAGGAATGACTATCGTATCGCCGTTACCGTCTCAAATATTAGAAGCTCAAACGGAAGCATTGAAAGCAGAAAATCGACCTGTTGAGAATATATTTGGGATGGCAGAAAACGAGAAAGGATTTGTTAAGCGTTCTGATGGAATATTTTGTTTTGGAGACCAAAGTTGGGTACCATTGTATGGAGGAATTCGAGAGTTGATTATACATGAGTCGCATAAGTCAAGGTACTCTATTCATCCTGGGTCTGACAAGATGTACCAGGATCTGAAAAAAATTATATTAGTGGCCAAACATGAAGGCAGATATAGCATTGTACGTTAGAAAATGCTTGACATGTTCGAAGGTTAAGACCGAACATCAAAGACCGTCAGGATTATTGACGCAGCCAGAACTTCCAGTTTGGAAGTGGGAGCAGATTACGATGGACTTTATTACCAAATTACCGAAGACAGCTAGCGGTTGTGACACTATCTGGGTAATTGTGGATCGATTGACTAAGTCTGCTCATTTCCTGGCGATTAGTGAAGAAGATAGTGTCGACAAACTTGCGAGGTTGTATGTGAAATAAATTATTTCTCGTCATGGTGTTCCGATATCGATTATTTCTGATCGCGACAGCCGTTTCACGTCAGCTTTGTGGCAATCACTTCAAACCGTTTTGGGGACGAGACTTGATATGAGCACTGCATATCATCCCCAAACCGACGGTCAAAGTGAGAGGACTATTCAGACTTTGGAGGATATGCTTCATGCATGTATAATAGACTTTGGTAAAAGCTGGGAGAAGTATCTACCCCTTGCGGAATTCTCCTATAAGAATAGCTACCACACAAGTCTTAAAGCTGCACCATTCAAAGCTTTATATGGTCGTAAATGCCGTTCGCCTATTGGTTGGGCTGAAGTTGGAGATAGCCAACTCACAGGCCCCGAGCTTACATTGGAGACTACTGAGAAAGTGACTCAAATTCGTGATCGGTTACAAGCAGCTAGAGATAGGCAGAAAAGTTACGCCGATCAGAGACGTAAACCCCTAGAGTTCCAGGTTGGAGACAAAGTGATGCTTAAAGTCTCGCCTTGGAAAGGTGTGATACGTTTCGGGAAATGTGGGAAACTCAACCCCCGCTACATTGGACCATTTCTTATTTTGGAAAGATTTGGGCCTGTAGCTTATCGGTTGGAACTACCACATGAATTGAATAAGGTTCACGATGTATTTCAGGTGAGTAATTTGAAGAAGTGCCTTTCTGATGAGACACCGGTTATACCGATGAAGGACATTCGTGTTGATGAGAATTTAAACTTTGTGGAAGAACCGATTGAGATTTTCGATCGAGAGATTAAGCGACTCAAGAGAAGTCGTATTCCACTCATCAAGGTTCTTTGGAATTCCCGTCATGGACCGGAATTTACGTGGGAACGTGAGGATGAGATTCGAAAGAGATATCCGAAGCTTTCCACTTCGTAGATGGATTATTCCGAGAGAAACCCGGGACGGGTTTCTTCTGAGGCTGGGAAGATGTGACAACTGGCAAATTAGGGAGCTATTTAAAAATCCGCATTACTTTAAATTTAATGATTTTTGAATATTTGAAAGTTTATTCGCGTTAAATCGTGGTTTTGAATTTCGTAGTATTTATGGAAATTGATTTTGAATTATTGGCTTAGTATGGAATATCTGTGGTGATTTATTTTGAGATATCTTTTAAGCACTACGTTGACTCCGGCACTAGGATAACCTAACGAAAATTTTAAATATTTTAAATGTTTGGTTCGGTTATTATATATTCTTGGAACGTATCGTGGTAGTTCATAATTTTGGAAATGAGCTCGGTTTTAGAGAGTTGGTATATTTTAAATAAGTTTCGGGTTTTGGTCCGTGTATTCTACACCTAGCCATCTTACCTTTATTATTATTATTATTATTATTATTATTATTATTATTATTATTATTATTATTATTATTATTATTAGTACATTTAAAAAAAAAAGTAACTACAAAAATCGTCCTTGTGGTTTTGTTCCTGGAAAAACACAACACACACCAACACCTTCATCATCTCTCTCTCTCTATAATATTTCTCCATCACCAAACCCTAGCCGCCGCCCTCTACAATCGGCTGCTACCACCACACCGCCACTCCCACGATCACACCACCACCACAAATCAACTACTCATCTCATTACCTTTCCGATCCACTATCACACGCACCCTATAACCCCCTATAACCAGTGTTGCAAAAATCGGCTAACTCGGCCGATTAATCGGCAATTAATCGCTACTCAGCTATGGAACTTGGTGATTTTTACAAGGTAATCAGCCGCTTAATCAGTTATTACAAGGTAATCGGCCGATTAATCGGTTAAAAATCGCTAATCGGCCATAGACCGCCTTAGTACCGATTCACGATTTTTACAACATTGCCTATAACACCACGTATAGTCACCAAAATCATCACCACTTTCTTGTTTTTAGAAGATTGTCACATTTTGAGTTTTAAAAATCAAAGGTGAGACGAGTTTCACTCGTATTTTCGGTAAAAACATGACCCAGGGTCACGTATTTGATGTTTTCCTTTCGGGTTATGGTTAAAAATGTGAAAACTCATTTGGGTTTTGATTATATGATAAGTTTGGTATCCGGGTTGCTTGGTGGATGCGAGGTCGAGACCTAACCGAGAGCTTTTGCTCTCGGCTTGTGTCATTTCGGGTTTATTTTTAGCTTCTTGATAATTCTTGGTTGTTGTTGAGGTTGTTGGATTTTATTTTGATTATTGAGGATGGTTGGTTGTTTGAATCATCATGTTGTTGTTGTTTGGTTTTGTGGCCGACGACCCAAGGGTCGGTTTGGCTTTGATATTGGCTCGTTATGAGATAGACCGTGACCCCTTTGGGTCTGGTCGAATATTGTTGTGGTTTGCGGTATGACCTGACCACTAAGGTCTGTTTGGTTGGGCTCGTATAGAGCAAGCCGAGACTCTAGAGGTCTCGGGTGTGACCCACAATCCTTGTGGTTTATTTTTGACTCCAGTTTGACTTGGTAAATCAACCCGTATGTGTATTATTTATTTTGGTTACCATATATACTTGTCGGATTTGGATGTTTGTTGATTTTGTTATATTTTGATTTATGGTTATTTTTGAGCTTGGAGGGGATGTTTTCGGACTCGTGATATTGATTTTGAAGTTGTGTTGGCGATATTAATTTGGGTACCGTATGTGAGACGGTTGTTTAGATTGACGGAGATAGGTTAGTCGGGTGCCGTAGTCGGACCCTATTGTTGTAGCACGTGATATGGGACATGTTGGACGGAGATGGATTACTTGGTTGAGATTGATTATTATTATTACTTGGACTTTGGTTGTGCGTGTCAAGGTCACGTTGACTCTCTAGTCAACGGTTGATTTTGACAAAACGCCTTGACATTTGGACTTGGACAATGAGCCGAGGGTGATGACTTGGACATGTGACCATCTTATATAACTCGATATAAATCATAATCAAAAATAATAATAAACACTCGTAATAATATTAATAATAATATAAAAGTTTTTTATAAATATATAAACGTGAAAACGTATATATATTTATACAAGTGAGTATATTAATTATTAAACAATCACGAGTATATTATAATAAGGCAATGATATATATTATACTATACTAATAGTGTAATAAATGTCGGAAACGCTATTATGATCAAAACAAGTAAAAATGCCGATATAATTAAAAAGTTGGATAATTGTATTAAATAAAATATTTTTGGATAATAAAAAGAGAAACCTACGAGTTATATGGGATCGTGGTCACTTGAGTCCAAGTGGACTATATTATTTATTTTATGACTTTTTGTGCTTGTCACGGATATGTGACGTTAATACATCAATTTTCTATAACTACGTAACTTATTTGATCGATGGATTATATAGGATCTATTTAGTTATATAAAATGAGTATATTAATGGGCATTGTATCCTACGATGCCCATAGGTTGTGGTATGTGTTCTGGGATAATGAATTACTAAATATCTCGCGAGGTTTGCCAAATTGTTGAATTTGGTAAGTTTGACGATATATCTAGGGAATTTATTAAACTTTAATACTTACTATATAGTACTATACGTGCTATGTGGCTTAGGTTTTGGGTATAATCTTAGAGTGATGTATTAATTAAATAAATATGGAGGATTACCAAATCGACGGATTTGATAAACTTCGATGATTTATTTAAATAATATATTGGGCTAATATTAGACCTACAGATGGTTTTATTATTCTTTTTCGTTGTGGCTTCTTGTTTTGAGTTGTGTCGACCCTCCGCCCGCATGGATACCAAACTCCAAACTAATATGAAAATAATACGAGAAATGGATTTTTGGAAAGTAAAAAGGAATACGTTCGGGATTGGGAATATTTGATTTTGAAGAAATAATCCTGAAACGAGTTTATATTGTTAGGAAGTGCTGAGTCCGTAGTTGCTGTCTTTTGAGTGCTATACTTCTTGATTCTACCATTTTCATCTTGCTGATATCTGGACTTGAGGTGAGTCATAGCCCCACTTTTACTCTTGAACTTGGTTTTCAATATTTGGAGTGAGAAACGTGCAAATTGTTTTATGTGGACTATTATCGCTTTGTTTATTTAAAACTTGCTATGCTTATAGAACTAGGTAGGTTATAGAGCGAGGCCTAGTCCCGAACTAGGTAAGCTAGTGATTGGTTGTTGAGCGAGGCCTAGTCCCGAACTAGGTAAGCTATGGAATTCGATATGGAGCAAGGCCTAGTCAAGAACTAGGTAAGCTATTGATTTGATTGATTTGGGCTATAACGTGCACCTATAGGGTTGGTTAGTTTTGGTTGGATGATTGAGGCCTAGTCTAGCTAGCAAGCGTTTTGCGTATATGTCCACTTGATTTAGTTATGAATTTAAACCTATGATCTCACCAGCGAAAGCTGACTTTTAGCGCGTTTTCTCAGGTAATTAAGTTGGATGCTTGGATTGGAGGCTTGGCTTTGGCACCTGGTTTAAGGATCTATTTTTCTAAAACTCTTATATGTATTTGTGGACCTACTTTTATTTCTTTTGAGCCTTACTTTGGATGAAATTGGGATGAATGTAAACTTTAAAACCCCGTTTGGTTGTGTTTTACTTATGTTTACTTTATCTCGTTCTTTTATGTCTTGTGTTGGATACCAATCCCCGTAATACCCCGAAAGCTTGTTGAGTCTTCTGCTGTACCAAATTTTGGGGGTGTTACAGATAACATTCGGGTTTCTAACGATGTGAAGAAGCGCATTCAAGTGATATCCGCGTCCACTTGGTGGCTAATTTGGAAGTATCGGAACTCGATCACATTCAACTCTCAACGCATGAGGAAATGTGATTTATTTGATAATATTCGCTTTTGTTCTTTTTCTTGATTAAATAGTAGATGTTCTAGTCGTTTAGTTTGGCAAGATTGGCTTAAAAACTAATGTAATTTTGTACTAGCTCCTTGCTAGTTTATTTCAATAAATCTTTGTCGTTAAAAAAATCATAAGGGTAGTACCAGATAAACTGATAGTGTTATGGATGGCAAAAAACCCAAACCCGACAGGGAAACCCGAAACCCGACATAATTGGAGTGGGGCGGGGCATGCTAATTGGGTTACGGGGCTGGTTTGGGGATTAAACGGGGATTTTAATCGGGTTTGGGGTGGGGAGCGGGGAATCCTCGCCCCACTCCGCCCCACCCGATTAATATATACATATATACAAATATATCTATCCCATATATAGTATTTTGTTAGTATTTACATAATGAAAAATATTACTCTAATATTGTTTGTTTTTTTTTTTTTTTTTTTAGATTTATAAGAATGCACAATTGTGATTATAGAAACTCGTTTAGTGTTATATTTTAAGTTTTAATTTTTTTGTGGTATAATTTATCATTATTTACGTATAATATTATCATTGAAAGTTTAATAAGGCTTGTTTCTAATTTACTATTAATAGGTTCATTATTGCTAACGGTATAAAAATAGCAATAAATGTGAAATGGTGCGGCTTTGGTCGAGAATTACACCCAAAAATGACGCCCCGATAAGATCCCCGATTAATACGGGGCATGTTTGAGGGACCATCACGCCCCAACAGGGCCCCCGATTAGATCCACGATGAGAATCGGGGCGGGTTTAGAGAGACCTTTGGTAATCGGATTTGAGGATGAGAATGGCCGCCCCACCTCAAACCCGCCCGTTGCCATCCCTAGATAGTGTTAGTAATGAATTGTCTCTTTATTAATTATCTGAAATAAGTTCCACTAGTTAAACCTATCATATTGTTAATTATACTAGTTATAATGCCCGTGCACGCGCGGGTTTTTTTTTAAATTTTTTGAAATAATTATTTAAAAATTTTAATTCTATTGTTAATTGCATCTTATCTATATTTTTTGTATTTATCTTCTACTTGTGTTGTGGATAAATATAAAATAAGTATTTTTTTTTAAAATATTTTATCTATATTTTTTGTATTTATCTTCTACTTGTGTTATAGATAAATATAAAATATTATCTAATAAGAAAATAATTTTTTTTAATAAAATTATTACTAAATCAGGTATGAATTGATTTTTTTAAAATGCAAAATTTTCAATAAGGATTTTATTTTATTATATAAAAAATGGAGACGATATATATTCTATTGATGTCACCCAAGCCGTCATACAAAATAATCTCCTGATTAACAATATATCCATATATACTTTTCCGAAGAAGCTTTTGACTTTTTGTATATTTTATGAATTCAAAACATATATTTTGGTTACTTGTTATATGCATTACTTATAAGGAAAATGACGGAAGTTGACTTTATTATGTAGACTCATGAACCACACACACACAGTCGAGAGTCATGCAAACTATATATTTGCATTATCGTCTGTTCAAACTATATAAGTGTACCATAGTATGAACAACCTAAGACAACAACCTGATTTTACACTAAATGAACACAACGAACGCCGTAGAACCAGCTTACCCCAACGATATGATCCCAGGAAGGCACGACTACTTATATGTCGTTGGATTCTGCTCCATGATTCTGCTTCTAATAGTAATCACTTACGCAACTAACACCTATAAGCGCTATCATCACCAACAACCTATTCCGATGTGCAAGACCACCACCTTATTAAATTCTCTCTTGGCCTTAATGACGATGTCCTAGAAATCTACTCGAACGGCTTCAGTTGAATACCAATATGAAGCACAAGAACGACCTAAAACACGAACATAAATTCATATCAAGGATGCAGGTCCATTACACCAATCTACCCAACTATACCCGAAACTGCAGCATCTGTGCGAAACCCAAAAGAAAGACGTAAGTTGAATCTCGAACACCAAATCAGCGGCCGATATTTGTTTATCCCGGAAAACTTTTTTATTTCAAGCTTTCCAAATGAGATAAAGTAAAGGCCAGATCACAGCTTGCCAATATAAACGTAATTTCGCTGACCCAAGACTAGCCATGTTTAAGACATCATTTACACAAGAACCACCAAAAGAACCTATATTCCACCAAGCACAAATACTTGACCAAACTGAGGAAACAAACTTGCATCGAGCCATTGAACCTTTGAATTTACTAGCTACCATTGAACCTCCATGGTTAACAAGGCCCGGTTCCAAAAGTGTTTCGAAGTGTGGTCTTAGCCTCCTAGGCATGATTCGTGAGTTAAGTTCGACTCCTAATTAAAAGCATGCCCAATGCATTAAGTAGCCACATCATATTTCACTAACTTTTTTATATCAAGAAAACCTATTGTTAAAAATCGTCTGCAATGCAAATAAAAAACGAGTTCTTAGGAAGGTGGTGTTTGTTTTTTTGAAAAAAGGTCTTAACAACCTCTGAACAAGCCTAACATCTGAATCGGTCAGAGCTTTGAGGTGAAAAGCGTGTTTGTTTTTTTTATTTCATTCAGAGGCGGTCAGACTCAAAAACTTCTAGTTGGCTCAGACTTGAAAGGGCGTCTTATTGTCTCTGATTATAAAACATTAACAACAAAACATCACTACTTCATCATCTTCTTTCCAAAATTCAAACCCACTACCTCCCACTACACATCCAACCACCATGACCGTCGCCAATCACCACTTCACGCACTGCTGTCTTCGGCCACCAGCTGCCACTCCACCATCGTCACCATCTACTTGGATTTTTGAAGCTTCTTAATAAAAGATTGAATTTTATGAAAAATATGAGGTGGTAAAAAGATGGGTATTGATGTAGATGTAGATTAATACACTTTATTTTATGTGATTGTATAAATCTATGCAAATTGGGTTTTTTTAGAGGTTGTGAAGATGAATAAAATTGAAGGGTGTAATTAAGATTAAAGAACTTCAAGGTTTGAAGATTGGTATAAGGAATTACACAATCAGTAAACGGATCATTTTCTCAACTTGATTGTGTATAATACTTTTTTATTCCTCTTTTGGTATAACTTGATTAGTATTTAGAATTTTTGATTATCATATAGAATTAAGATGTTTCTTTTAACTTGAAGTTGGGATCAGTACCAAATACCAATCTTGTTACTTTTGTTGCTATTTACATGCTTCATGTTTTTATCTTTCTTATGGCTACAATTTTTGTCTCTTTTTTTTTTTTTGTTTAAGCTGTGACTACTTTTGCTAGACGATGATCTTGAATATTTAGAAACATTATGTTTAGAGAATTAGAGACGATTAGTTTTATTAAGAATGAAACAGCTTTATGTTTAAATCGCCAAAAATAGTAATCATAATCGTTCAGACGTTTTCATCAAAAAGAAAACAAACAACATTATATGATTCAGATATTTCCGCCACAGATTCAGATTCAGATGTGCGAATTAGATTCAGATTCAGAGTCTCTTAATAAACAAACAGCACCGAAGACTTTGTTTATGTGTTTGTTTCATTAAGATGTTTTATGTCTAAATCTGACTACCACATCTTACATGTAAGAGGTGGCTAAAAAGTCTAAATCTAAACGAAATAATGTTGTTTGTTTTTGTATAATTGTCCGAATAAGTTTAAGTGCTCGTTTCTGCAATTTATTTAAGTAACTTATATAAATATGAAACAAGACTTTTTATCATAAATATAACATAGTTAATAAACAATCAAATATATTATATTAACACGAGTCTTCAATCTCTTATCGAGTAAGAGGCAGTAAGACAAGTCTCGCACATCTTACTGAGTAATATGTTATATGTCTAACTGGGTCTGACTCAAAAAAAAAAAAAAAAAAAAAAAAAAAAAAAAAAAAAAAAAAAAAACAGACAAACAAAACGTCTGCTCACCTCTTGGTAAGATTAAGAGGGCTAAAAAAATAAAATAAAATAAAAAATCCTTTTAAACTATATAGTGATTAGCATCTTGCTTTATAGTTTCCAAATGACTTGCATTCTAGCTATTTTAATGTGATCTTCACGACTAAATGATCGTGGGTTCATGTTTAGTCTAACAAAATATGTGACATGAGATTCTTAGTTTACCCTTCATATTCATTATAGTTAATATTAATTTCTTTGAAAATGTCATATAATTAAGTTTCGGTTATTTATTTAGAGCTCTTTGTGTGTCTTCCTTATAATATACTTGATGATTTTGAGCTCTCCGAGTCTCGGCTCTATGTAAACTTTCATTTCGCAAATTTAATACATTTAGATGATAATATGAATGTCACAAACCTAAAAGAACAAGTCAAAAAATAATAAGAAAAATCGGTTTATAAGCACTTTCACTTAACTCATAGTTTCATATAATCTTAAAGTTACGGTCAAATGAAAAATATAATTAAAATAAAAAAGATATGAAAACAAAATCATATTTCATATGCACCTTTACTCTATTACCAAATTAGTCACAAGTCTTGTCGTAATCTAGACTTGAATCAAATTTGTATCATTGCATTATAACGTTCACCGTCACTTTCACCTCATAATCAACTCGTGCAAACATGCGATTTTAGTATAAAAGTTTGTTTTAGGAAATTTGATGAAAGTTGCTCAAGTTTGTGTTAACCTTATATCATGGATATGCATCAAATGATTTGTGTGAGTTGGACATTAGAGGATAATCACATTCATTAGTTGTATATTGATGGTGATTAGCTAAATTAGTGAGCTTACCATGTATATCTTATGTATTGTACCTATTTATATGCTTTTATTTTGTGGGTAATAAATCAATAAAATCATTCTCAGTTTATATTCCCATTTGTATCTCTTTCATGGTATCAGAGCCAAACCCTATCAATCACAGTGTAGCCTTAGTATGCAATTTGCTTTGTTGGTCGTCCAAATTCCAATCATCAACACTAAACCTAATAATCCATCCAAAAAAATGTAGCCTTCGTGTACATCACTTTATTTCTTCACTTTCACTTTAATTACTTTTTCTTTGTTTTTTATCTTGATGATTTCTTTTGCAATGATATTTTCATCTCTCGTTTTATCTAGTTAAGGCTTCATGGATTCAATGGATGTTTAGCAAGTCCTTTAATTGCTTTTCTTTTTGTCACTAGTCAATAAGAATGGTCACAAAAGCCATGAATTAATAAATCATGTGGTTTCACTGTTTACATTAAAAAAAAATGTGGATCTTTATGTTTTTCTAGAGAAAAACACGCCCGTTTGTTCGGAAGGTTCTTTGGGGGTTGAAGTTTTAGAACCAACTTTCGTTTTTTAAACTTTTCTTTTGATGTTAGTGCATGAGTCTTAGTTGTAATTTCCTTTGTTTTAGTTGTAGGGGATACTTTGAGTTATCCCGTTTGTTTTAGTTGTAGGGATACTTTAGGTTATCCGTTGGGTCAGGATACTTTGGTTTATCCTATTTGGTAAGGGATACTTTGGTTTATCCCATTTGGTCAGGATACTTTGGTTTATCTTGTTTGGTTCGGATACTTTGGTTTATCCGGTGTGTTTCGTGTTTATATCTGCTACTTGAAGATGTGCTTCCGCTTGCTGTCAAATGTCTTCTTCAACAATTATTTATTAGTTGTGCTTTATTGTTTAATAGTTTTTACTCTCCAGTCCGAGCTTTCGCGATTTCGCCGCTTGGACTGCGGGGAAGTGTTAACCTTATATCATGGATATGCATCAAATGATTTGTGTGAGTTGGACATTAGAGGATAATCACAGTCATTAGTTGTATATTGATGGTGATTAGCTAAATTAGTAGGCTTACCATGTATATCTTATGTATTGTACCTATTTATATGCTTTTATTTTGTGGGTAATGAATCAATAAAATCATTCTCAGTTTATATTCCCATTTGTATCTCTTTCAGTTTGTACATTCCACGTTATGCAAGCGTACAAAATTGACCTTTTATATAACCATTCCATAAATGCCCATTTTGTACTTTTTTCACACTATCTCTGATCACACGCATTTTCAATTCTTCCCCGTATAGGAAGTTTCCGGAAAATGATCCGTTTTCAAAGTTATAACTTACACCATCTTATACAAATCATTCTCTATGATTTGAGCTCCATTTTGACATACTTTCTCCCTACTTTTAGAAGATGATTGTCATGAGTATAAGATGTGCTATAGAAGACGATATTGGTCGATAGCTTGAAGATACTCTAAGATAGGGTTGAGCAAATTGACGAACCAGAATCGACCCAACCAGAACTGAATTTAGAACCGCGGTCCGGTTCTTAGTTTTTCAATATTGCCAATTTCAGTTCTCAGTTCTGTCTGGTCCAAAAACACGGGTATAAATTTAGAACCGAAGAACCGCCCAACTTTCAAATATATGAGATGTTTACGGTACGTTTAGCTTTTTTTACATGATACTTCAAGCTAACCAAAAATTATTTTCCTTACACCTTTTTACGGATTCATATGAGTTTCTTAGGTCATATCATAACATGGTCATTTATGTTTAACAGAATATTGTAAATGTTAGTGATTAGAGCTTTGATATAAGGATCATGGATTAGATCGTATGTTAGTAACTATAGCTTTGACAGTAAGTGACTTCTTAAGCTGCTTCGTTAGTTAGGTTATTATTTCAATTATATAGTTTTTATAATCATAATTAAGCAATGCATAAAATTTCAAAAAGTATACCAAAGTTGTAGTTAAGTTTCCCATTAGTTAGGGTCATAGCCGTAGCTCATATAAACAACCAATGATGTGGCTTAGATATTTTTCAATATAATTTAATAGCTCAATATTTAATGGGTTAGACGTAAATGAGTACAAACACATAAAAAAACATTGAATATTGAGGCAGTTTTTAAAAACTTTTAGTTCCAATCGGGTAAAACCGAAACACTAGAACCGGACTCGAGAGTTAAGCCGGAGTTGAAACACGCTCTTCGGTCTGATACTCACTTCCTAAGGTATGCATTTTTTAAGTTCTGAATTCTATCAAATTCAAGTATGTTCTATAGGGTTCCGAAACCATGCTCGCCCCTAATCTAAGATGATTGTGATACACTTGCAATAATATCAACATGGGGAAGGTGAAAGAAAATATGTGGATCCTGGAAAATGTCGATACATGCATTAAGAATGGGTGGAAATCTGCTAAAAATGTGAGGGTGAATAGTTGTTAGGAATACGATTATTCGTATGAAGATTCGGTCACCCCAAGTGTAACCTAGCATAGTATAGCTCGTGGTATCTATCTTAATTAGTTTAATGGTAGTTTAGATTTAGTTAGTATTTGTGGAGTCGGGTCGGGTCTTCACCCACTGTCAGCCCGCTCCACAACATTTTTCAGAAGGCGTTTCTAGTGTAAGTATAAATACCCTTTCCCACCCAAGGGAAAGGGTTGGACCTTCATTTGCAATCTAACATTCAACAAGTTTTCTCACACAAGGTTCCCAACTCTCTCATCTCATTCTCTCTCTAACTTCTCACTTGAAAATACATCTTTAATCATCCTAAATCACATAACCATCCATGTTCTTATATTAGAGTATCCTACAATTGGTATCAAGAGCCATGGTTCTATCCTAGGATTGTTGGTATGCTCGAATTTATAGTGTGGTTTGTGAGTTTAGTTTGGTTCGAATGGTTTTAGTAGCTTTCTCACTTGTTTGATCTCGTTAGGCATTTCTCTTGGCATTCTTGTTGTACTTTCTTGCTTAAAATTAGTATAGACACCTTGTAGTAACCTTGGTTTAGTCATTTCATCACTTGTGTGGACATTGGTGGCATTTCGAAAGGTATTTCTTGCTAGCGAGTTGGTGTCTTCTTGGTAGAGGGTTGGCAGGAATCACTAGCGAGTTGACGTTAGCGTTTTGGCTCTTTACTATTTTGGGACATACGGACAAATCGCTACGAAAGGGACACTTTTGTCTCATTATTAGCGAGTTGTCAGATTTTGGAGTTTTGTGGATCTGGCGAGTTGATCATTAGCGAATTGAGTATTAGCGAGTTGGCATAACTAGAGATTTGATCAGATTAGCGAGTTACTACCTCTAGCGAGTTGAGGCTTTAGCGATTTGAGAATAGCGAATTGAGCAGTCAGCGTTTTGTCAGATCAGCGACTTATCTACTAGCGAGTTATTTCACTAGCGAGTTGATACACTCTAGCGAGCTAGTTCCTGTTCAGCGAGTTGGTGAAAGTAGTAGCGAGTTGTTGATCAAACTTGTGTAATTTGTGTTACTAAGTCCTATCTATTTAACCTCGTCATGACAAGTACTCAATCTAATGATGTTCTGATTTCAACTGGACTGCCTCAAATCTCTGAAGGAGGTGTTGAATGCTTCAAGCTACTTCACTCCCACATTGAAAGACTCTTTGAAAAATCAGGCTACTCAGGAGGGTATCAACGTGCTTTTGTGACACTCTTTGGACATGACATTGAATCATTCACAGTCACCATGAATCTGTACTTAGATCAACTACAACGACAAATTAACAAAGCTGACTTCTCTGGTAACAATTGTACTGCTGCATTGGGGGTGATTCTTAAGCAATTCCAAGCATTCATTGACTCAAGATTCACAATGGAGTATGACCATGACTCTCATATGACGAGTAAATGGTTTGTTGATCACACTGGATTAGATGTGGATGCCTCCCGCTAATTCCCTACTTGGTCAGACAGGAGATATGGGTACATTCATCCAATGGTACTGTAAAAAAAAGGAATATCCAAACTTACCACAAAGGATTTAGAGGGTCCCGCTTATGAGATAGTCAAAGCTTTCCATCCTGATGTCGTGCACCTACAATATCAAATGGAAGAATGCCACAAGATGCTTACTGATAAAGTTGAAGATAACATCCTTGATTACAACCACGGAAAACCACTCCCTCTTGGAGGGTCCCCAGGTCGTCTCACACTCCAAGCCGACTTCTTCTTTAACAATGACCTTGAGTATCTGTGCTCTGGCAACAAAATAACACTATCCATCAACAAGATGAAAGTTGCTCGCTACACTAATGTTGGTTTGGAACAAATGGTGCCAGATACAATATGGTGTGATGAAGAGTGCAAGTATGATGTTGCAGCATCCTTTGGTATCTCTCACTGGTGGTACAGAAAGCGTGAATTCTACATCGCAAGACACACAGCTACTGGTGACCCCAAAGCTGCTTACTCTAGAAGAAGGATTCTAAGTGTCATTCATGTTGAAATCTTTCCTACCTGTGGATACAATTACTTGAAAAGGATTGTTTTTAGAAGATCACGTTATTGGGAGTATGTCATATCCGAGGGTGACTTTAAGTATCTTCACCCTAATGACTTTGAAGATATTTTCCTGCTTCATCTCCAAGGAAAACTGGATCACCTTCCTGCACTTGAAAGAAGAACGCTTGTATCTTCCATCACTCAATGGATTCGTGGGCTTGTCATCAGACAAAGAGTTAAAGATTTCCAGCTTGGTATTGAAAGCTATCAGACTCATCTCAATCTCACTAGACCTCGATGGGAAGCCAGTGACATGGAATTCAAGAGAGATTACTCGATCGTTGAGTCACCTAGAGCAGTGGTCTTTACTGACTGCTTCAACACTCGAATGCTCATGAGACTTGATGAAATCCATCATTTCAGTGATGGAACGCTTACACAAGTGGAAGTAGCTCTGGATGTCAGGGATAAAGAATACCGAATTGCTAAGGATGTTAAGTACACTACCTTCTGGACTGCTGAGATGTTCCAAAGAAACAAGCACTTTCTTCACGCCATCAGGAAACTCTTGCTTGAAAGACGAATTTTCTGCAGTTTGGAATGCTTTGTTGGTGGGAGAATTCGTGAAGGAGACTACAGGCTAATGGAATGTACCATCTAATCTTGTGTTATTTTGATATGTAATATTTGGTACTATGTTGGTCTGTAACTATATAATCATGTGAACTTATGTGTGGTTGAGTTCTTGATTTTGGTAAATCGTTAAAAATGGTTTGCTATTACTTCAGATAGCAACCCGGTCTTAGTATTGGGGAAAGTTCGTCGCCAAAAAGACGACTGTTCCTAACAAAGGCATGAATTACTTTATATCCGTGACTTTCCGATCTGATGTACGCTTAAGTGCATCATTTCTGGTAAAAGAAGAGAAGTCTTCTTTACATCTCAAATACTTTTCCTTCAAAGATTCTTCGGGAAAGTATTTGCTCCAAACTTGGTGGTACCATGGTTTTTGAAGATCAAACAAACCTGAAGAGTTGTTTAAAATTTATCACTCAATCGATGTTGTAAAAATTAATGTTGTATGCAAAATGTTTATTTTTAAAATGTGTCATCGATTGAGGGGGGGGGGGAATGATTTCAAAAACTTTACATCATCAAAACAATGATCTTTGTGCATAACTACAAGTGGATTAAGTGCAAGTGTTATGTGTTAGTATATGAATTTTTCATGAGTTTATCGCTAAACTCTTAATCATTTATAAACTCATCATCTCTAACACATAACATACTCCCTCAATGTCACACCCCCAAAATCGGGTCCAGCGGAAGCATACATGCAGCTGGGGTGTAACTCAATTAATATCACAACACAAGTGCAAAAATGGTTTTCACTTCAATCATTTAGAATAAAATCATTTAACCAAAAGTATTGGATTTACATTTTAAAAGTAGTGCAGAAGTAGGCCCTTAAAATAGTTTAAACGGTCCCCATATGAATAATCAGAGTCTTCTATGACCATGTCATGCCCTGCCAAAACCTCCAGTAGCGTGCCATAGCTTAATACCTGAAAATACATGCTAAAGTGTCAACACGAGGTTGGTGAGTTCATAGAGTCTTGTGAAAAAGGAATGTAATGCATATGAATGAAGATTTCCCAGCAAAGGCATCGTAAATCCACTCAGTTCCAAGTCCCACCATAAGAGACTTGTAACCTGTATGTTTACGACCCACTGCCAAATATGATTTAGTTATGTGAACAAAAGTAATACTTGTATCTAGATTCAAAGATAAATATAGCAATACCGCTATAAAACAATTCTTGACAATGAGGCCATATAAAGAAATCGGACAATGTCGCCATATAGATAAATCAGTCAATCGGAGAAGCCGTAATATTCCGTTTGACATCACAGCCAAGTGGGGAAACCACAATATTACGTTTGATATCACAGCCAAGTGGGGAAACCACAATACGTTTGACATCACAGCCAAGTGGGGAAACCACAATATTACGTTTGACATCACAGCCAAGTGGGGAAACCACAATATTACAAGGAGGTCATATGATAAATCAGTCAAGTAGGAAAACAACAATATTACATTTGACATCACAGTCAAGTGGGGAAACCACAATACGTTTGACATCACAGCCAAGTGGGGAAACCACAATACTACATTTGACATATATGAACAATTGGTGACCATGAGGTCATATAAACAAGGATGACAAATCCCATGAAATGCAGGTAATCAAACATACCAAAGAAATACAGGTAATCAAACATACCAATGAAATACAGGTAATCAAACATATCCATGAAATACAGGTAATCAACCATGCAAAGCGAGTAATGCATTTTAGTAAAACGAGCATGTATTATCCCCCAAAGAGTTTACCAAAACAATTGAAAAAGTAGGGGCTATGACTCACCTGGTGCGATAGCTACGATGACAAAAGTGGATACACTGAAAATGAGGCACAATCTCTAACCGCAACCTAATATGAATGATATGGTCTGATGTAAGAAATGAAATGATGTTACACATGCAAATACGTATGTTATCGATACCACTCGTGAAACTTGAAAATAACGTTTATCGTCGAAAAATACATTTTAGACGTCTCATTAAGTTAATAACCACTTTTCATGTAATTAGGTTGAAACGGTACTCCACGATCCTTGTTTGGTGTTTTATCGGTAAATATAGTATTTTCGTCGTAAAATAACACTTTTCATTACTTGAAAATATGACCAAAATGGCCTCGCAAAACTAGTCGCAAAATATTGTACGTTAAGTGTTAATGGTCAAGCTCGGCTTTTTTGAAAACCTTGCAACAATGTCTAGAATTCATGTCATTTAACTTTTGATCATACGGGTCTCGGCGGTTAAGAAATATGGCTTTCAATGTCATTACTTGAAAAATATAGTTTTCAACACTTAGCAACTTTTATTACCAAAAGCTGTCAATTTATTATAAGTTTTGTCGGGTTTCAAACATGTATATCTTGGTCGTTATAAGCTCGTTTTCTACGTTCTTTATATCCCCGGAATCGTATTAATATATACTAATATATTTTCAGTAGTTCGGCTCCTATAGATTACGTCTAACGCCTCTTTTTGTCCATTGAAATTCGTTCAACAGCAAATACATTTTCAGAAAATAGTTTTCGTCGTTAAACTTGCAAAAATCATATCTCCTTCGTTATAAACTCGTTTTAATCCGTTCTTTCACCCACGGCTTCGTTTTTGAAAGTATTTTCTAAATCTTTGGTCAAAAATTACCCACCATTTACTTATTTTCCCACGTTTTCAAAATAAGGACAGTAGGTATATATATAGTTTCAAAAATTATTTCTAAGGTTCCAAACTAGTTTCAACTTCAACCAAAACACTTTCAATCACCACAAATCTAGTCTAATCTTACCATACACCTTCTTAGGGTGTCATGGGGTTCCTAGTCTTCACCAAAAATGGTGGATCTCATGAGATTACTCTAAATATTTGTAGATCTATGTATAAAATACAAGATTAAAATAAAGTGGTATGGATCATAGTATATTTGCATGATTAGTTACTAGATCATAAAAATATAGTAAATGGAAGTATAAAAAGTAGTGAAATTTATTTAGAAACTTACTTGAAGATTTGAGGTGATTTGGATAAAAATATGTAAATAACCTAGGGATTTTTATTTCAAAATCCTAGCTAGGAGTATAAATGAGACTTGAAATACTAAATCTTGTAAATTTTGATGATGTTCTTCTTGGTCTTGTGTTCTTGGCCGATCATGTGAAGAAGAGAGAAAAAGAGATATATTTTGCTAGTTGTTTCGGTATTATGAAAGTGTAAATGAAAAATATATCTATTAATTGCATGATTTTCAAAGACAACTAGTACATACAATAAATGGGGTAAGTAAGATTTTTCAATGTGTGTAAGAAAAGAATAGGGGGTGGCGGCAATAGGATGGGGGGTGAAGAAAAAATGGTAGATTTTGTAAGATATTTGGTGGATAATGTTAGATATTATTAGTTTTAGGTGATACCGGGTGCCGAGTTTGCTAGAAATAAAGTTTAACTGTACCAATAAAATATGACAACGTTGTAAAAATTATGAAATTACTTTCCTGATGAGAATCGGGCATTAAAATATTTATCGGGTTGAGATATCGTGATCCGACGTAATTATAGTCGTTTACTGAAAAATATAGCAATTGGTTTTCAAAACACCGGGTAAATTAATAATATAATTTTTATATTATTATAAAGACTATGAAAATATATTAGGATCGTAGACGGGAGTATAGGGTATATATTAGTAGTAAAAACTGAGTGGTAACGTTAATTACAAATTAAGCATACGTAAACTGAAATAATGTGTATCCGCGTAGGGCCTAAAGTGCTGATGATGTTAATAATGATATGTAGACTACTCCAGTCTATATGCCGTGTCCCTACTGATGATGCATAAATTCGCAGCTAAACCTAACTGGTTACGCGAATTTGAATACCCGTAAACTAGATTTACGAAATGATGAACGACAATAGTGAATAGTGATTTCCTTCCGGGAATGAATAGTGTCATATGAATAGTAAAATTTTCGAACGCTGCTCGGAATCTCAAACTAACTCCGAAAACGATGAATAGTAAAATGATGAATAGTGATTGGTGAATAGTAAATGATGAATAGTAACTTCCAAAATGAATAATGAAATTTTGATATTTGAAAAAAGGACCTGAAATTACGAGTTGTGACACTCAAGGTTTGAGGGGGAGCTTAAATGTCGTCTCAAAATCAGTCATTCTTATAATATGACACATCTTTCTCCCAAAATCTTTAAACTTATTTAAATCACTTGGGATCACAAATCTCAATTGGTTTGAAATTTTTGATCGGGGGAGAAGATGTGATTTAAATATGAAATACTGATTAAAATGTGATGTTTTGAACCCAAACCCAAATATATGCTCTTCCCTATGTGCTAAACTCTTTTGTTATATCAATGCACATTTTGAGGGGGAGCAAATGATTTGTGAAAAAGGATCCTTGCATCTTACGAGATCGAGACTCAGACTTGACTCATGAATTGACGAAACACAAATTTCCTGAATCGAAAGGACTAGTCCTGGACGGGTAATAACTTCAAGCTAGTTCAACCAGTGATGTAAGCGTGTCTCGAAGATGACTAGTTTAAGTAGAATGTACCGTTTCGAGAAACCTTGGGTGAACCTGATCGGGCGGGTAATAACTTCAAGCTAGTTTATCTAGTGATGTAAGCGCGTCTCGAATGCCCGGTCATGATCATTTAAGGTAGATCAATTCAAAAAAGTGCAACTCTTCCCGACATGTGCAAATTTTCAAATCAATACATATGAGCACATGTTAAGGGGGAGCATTTGAAAATGATAAAACTCTCAATGTGTTAACAAAATATGTTTCTCAATCATAAACACGTTGAGAGAATTTTCAATGATTTGGTGTATGGAAACATAGGATAGTCATGAAGTTATAAGGTGGCTAAGGTTAGGAAAACCGTCCTATGATCCGCCAGAGCCGGAGGGAACTACCCATGGACAATACCAAATAGATAGTATTAGAAAGTCCATAGGTATGATTATGAAAAAAGGAGAAAATATGAGAATGGAGAAAGAAGGGGTTGAAGAATTAAAAAGAAATGAAATGAGAAAGGGTGAAAAGAAATAGCCCTCCTATTATTCAACCTTAGGGCAGAAACCGGGTTCAATTCATAATCTACTAATGGTTGCTAAGGCGACATTGGTATTGAAGACAAGACGTCAGGGACCCAGTGACGCACTGCACTAAACCTTCTAGCCACTCAAGTTCTCTTAAAAGAACTTGTTTCATTCTCACGGGGAACCGGTGTAATCTATCGACTTATCTCTTAGAGATGGTTGATATTGAAGCAGGAGACCTCTCCCTAATCTCTGCATAGGAAAACAAATGCACTTATTGAGTCTAGAGCCTCGAGATACATAAAAAGATCTCATAGGAACACGTGCTACTTCTACCCTGGTTGTTCAACATGAAGGACACCAGTGGTAATCTTATGAGTCCTACGCAGATCTTAGCAATCTGCCAGAACATTTATGAGGGATGTTGCTATTGTAACTTCCAGTGATTGAATGAAAATTCCTGCCATGGTCAACATCAAGCAGCCTTGAAAGCAGGTCACTTAGGTAATCCCTTGTGGATTACGCTTAGTGGTCGCGATGGTTACAAACGGTCAACAGTCGTGGAGTGATCTCCAGCGACTCACCCATTCGTTGATCTACGTAGGTAGTTCGCGTAAATCCTCTCAGGGTTTACCGATTGGGAACGGTCTTGGTAAGGGTTAGAAGGAATCTTCACACTATGCTGTTGACGATCTCTAATTCCAAACCTATAAGTACCGGATGATTTGTTGCTAACTGTTTGCTTGCAGGAATTTCTGGCAGTTGCGGTTGATTACTGAAAAGATGCTGATCCATCATCACATGCTCACACTTCGACATCACAATCTAAGAAATCATGATCATTGATTGGGCCTCAAATATGCTTCCACAACTCTGATGCAGAAGATCATGATCCTGAAATGTGTGAGCATGCCAACACAAAGATGTTCATATGACATGGAGACATTACTACTCAAAGATGACCCTCAGATACTCATATGGATGATGAAGTCGAAGCTATTTCCAAAGATCATCCAACACATTGAAGGTGTCATCAAGAGTCTACCACTCGATGCATAAAGATCTCAACTATGAAGAATCAAAAGGCCACGAGCTATAGAGATGTCATTAAAGAATTGATTGCTTTGATTCAATATTTATTTTCTGGGGTGACCTCCCTTAGGGGGAGATTGTTAGGAATACGATTATTCGTATGAAGATTCGGTCACCCCAAGTGTAACCTAGCATAGTATAGCTCGTGGTATCTATCTTAATTAGTTTAATGGTAGTTTAGATTTAGTTAGTATTTGTGGAGTCGGGTCGGGTCTTCACCCACTGTCAGCCCGCTCCACAGCATTTTTCAGAAGGCGTTTCTAGTGTAAGTATAAATACCCTTTCCCACCCAAGGGAAAGGGTTGGACCTTCATTTGCAATCTAACATTCAACAAGTTTTCTCACACAAGGTTCCCAACTCTCTCATCTCATTCTCTCTCTAACTTCTCACTTGAAAATACATCTTTAATCATCCTAAATCACATAACCATCCATGTTCTTATATTAGAGTATCCTACAATAGTTATTGATTGTTGGACTCAAGAATGAAACATGATAGGTAGTGACACTCTAGTGATAGTTTGAAAGGAATGATGAATGAACTTGTAAAACCATAAACGAGGAGTGAATACGGTCTTTTCGACTTCTTTGAAATTTATCAACTTCAAGTCTCAAAAAGCCTGAGTGGTGAAAGACTCAAACAACAAAACAACTAAGAGAGAGAGACAGAGAGAGAGAGAGAGAGAGAGAGAGAGAGAGAGAGAGAGAGAGAGAGATATTGACACTACGATATATACTTGTTCAGAATGGGGGTTTATACCATTCGTATGTCCAGACGCGAATCCACGACACCAATACTATTACTCTAGTATAATCCTTATGGTAGATTACAAACCGTTACAACTTTACTCCATTGATATGCACAAATATCAGTGCTCACTAATAAGAGCTACTCCTAACTGTATTTCACCTTTGGAAACTACCCACAAGAATTTCGCAATTCGACTTAACCACAAAGACCTCTAAGAACTTCCTCGAAAGTATCAAACCCCACTAGATCAACACACAATCTAGGCTTGACCGAAAAGTTACAAGACTTCTTACAACCAAATCGAATAAATGATAGTTGATTCTTCGAACCAAGTCCTAACATAACCTAGTTCTAGTAGAAAGGGTATATAGAAGAAGACCTTCGACTTAATTTACAAGAGTGAATTAGGTTCTTGTAACTCTTCTCTTGTGGAGATGTGTTCTTTCAAGAATGATAAGAGAGGAGATTAAAACACTATAAGATAGTAAACTTAGAGGGTTGAGTGAAAAGAAGTAAGAGAGAAAGAATGAATGGAGGTGAAGAATGCCCAAGACAATAGGGGGTATTTATAGACCAAGCCTTAGATATCAGTACCATGGCGCGCTGATCGCGCGTCAATGATGCACCAGACCATTGTTTGGTCCGGGTTTGACTTACATTCATCCCATCTAGTTAAACCCCTAAGTGCACTTCACTTTTGACCTTTCCAATATCATTCTAACACTCAAAGTGTTATAAGGTCAACAAAATCAATTAGCCAAATGTCAAAAATATTTTTGAAAGTGTTTAAAAGAAGTGTTGGAGATGTTTTTCCAATATAAAAAAGAAAGAGAAGAACTACGTGATACATGTTGGATAAAAGTTTTCCTCTCATATTTGAAATTCAAATTCAAAAACTTGGAAAGGATGTATGGATGTTGAGAAGGAAGATATGAAATTCAAATTTAAAATATGATTGTGTGAGTGAGTGAGTAAGTAAGTGGGCTATCTGTAACAACCGTGATTTTAACAGGTTAGTTTGACTAATAGTCTCGACCTATTTAACTCTTACTTGGTGTGACTTATGTGTTTTGTGTGGTATATGTGTGATATAGGTGGGTTTTAGCACTAAATCTCTTTGTATGATTTTATCGTTGTGAGTCGGATGGTATTGATTTTGGGATAAGTTCATTTTGATCACCTTTGCGGTGTAGAAATGACTTGTGTAGTTTTGGTGTTTTGTGGTTTTGTGTAACAAGTTTTCGTTCAAGTGTTTGAGCGTTAGTAAGTTACATGGAGTTTAGTTTTATGAGTTATGTTTATAAAGAGTGTGAAATTATATTTTTGGAAACTTTGTTTGAAAATGATAATTTTTCTAGTCGTCGTAAAAACGAAGGTTATCGCGTAAGACGTTGGGTATCGTTATGGGTTTCTATAAAATATCAAAAGTACAAGGTTTTAAGTGTAATAATTAAAACTAATAATATATATATATATATATATATATATATATATATATATATATATATATATATATATATATATATTGAGACTTTCTTGCGAGAACCATCTTATCTGCGAGAACTGAAAGAACTACCAAAAACATGCATGCACGCTTTCAATAATTGTATTTTTGCACATATGTTCTAAAAACAACATATATGTTTTTAAAAAAACAAAGTTGTTCTAAAGAATTTGATAAGAAATTGGAAATACAAATTTTTTTTTTAAGGTGTGCATGTATATTCTTATAAGGCGTACAACAAAAATATTGCGGCCGTGTGTAAGGCTTTTGTGAAAAAAGATGATGAGTTCATGATGATATTGAAGAACATAGGTGGAAACTTACGATTATTGATGATTTTCATGTATTTTTACTTTATTTTAAAAGGCGTGCATGTATTTTTTGTGATTATCTCAGTTCTTGCAGATAAGATAGTTCTCGCAAGAAAGTCTCCATATATATATATATATATATATATATATATATATATATATATATATATATATATATATATATATATATATATATATATATATTGAAAATCGACCATATATATGTTTTAGGGGGAAAAGGAAAAAAATTAGTCCAAATATAACTCTTAATTAAGGCGGTTATCTAGAATAATGTTAGGATAATATAAATACAAATAAAAAATACACTAAAAACGTTTTTGAGGGTGTAAGGTCGAACCAAGAGAAGCATGAAAAGTTAGGGTTTCAATTTTGTGAAGAAAACAAGCCTAAGGTATGCCTAGTAATCCCTTACTGGTTTAATTATTGATTTGATTCATGTAATACAAGTTATGATGGATCTAGGGTTTATGATTTTCTGTAAATTAATTACATAAAACATGTTGGGATCATCAATTAGTGATATTATGATGATTGGAAAAAGATTTTGTCGTAAAACATGTTAGATAATGAGTTAGGGTTTTGGCAGATTTATAAGGCTGTAGAGATACGAAGTTATTTAATAGATAGTGATGAGTTATTACATGAATTTTGAGTCTAAAGTGTATTTCAGTGAAAGAGATTTTCAAAAAGTCCGGCCACGATCGATTTCGAGGTCCGGAAGTCAGTCTAATGATTTTTGGTAGAAAAGGTGTCAAAGTTGTTAAACCAGGACAGATTTAGGGTAAAAGTATTGGGGTCCAAGGTGGGTTAGAAAGTGGAATTAGGGTTAGCCCTTCTATGATAATTTACTTATATATTCCATTTGACTTTCACGTGAAGGAGAAGCATTAAAAAGTTGTACAAATATGATTCTTAGGTCAAAACATTTTGGTATGCGTTCAGATCCGAATCTGGATAGTTTTCAAGATTGATTTTATTAAGAGTACGTGTGTATGTTTTAAGAGCATGGCCTTCTGATAATAGCTTTTATGCTCATAAGGGACCATGGTGAATTTTTGGTGTGAGTTGTGGAACTATTTTTGTTGTGATTTCATGTAGATAAAGGTACCCCAAAATTCTGTGTATTCTGAAAAAGTGTATGCATGGGATTTAGTGAGTGTGAGTGATTGGTGGTGTTTAGTATGGAGTCTAGGTGAACCATAGTGGTTTATATGACCTTTAGACATCCATCATATGTGTGTTACATGGACTATAGTTTTTAGCTTGATCGCATGTAATGTGATCTTATTTTGTTGTATAAATTTGTGATTGATAATTTGGAAGCTGCAAAGTTTGAGGTGAGTTTCATAGTCCCATTTTTCTTTGTTTTAAAACTTGGGATGGGAATGATGCTTGTGTTAAATTAGGATTTTAGTTACTGTGATTATGTGTCTAATAAATGCATGGACTTGTAAGTGGTTATCATGTGTATGCTACATGTTATGATAATGCGGTGTGGTTATTCTGTGTGATCCAATTGGAGGGATTTTTATCTCATTGTTCATTTGTACGATCCAATTGGTGTTGATTGTTGTAGTACTTGGATCGGTGGGCACGTTCCGTCCCAATTTATGTGTGATGTGGAACTTGGATCAGTGGGCACGTTCCGTCCCAATTGTTGCCTTAAGTTTCGTTAGTTGGTTTTGTGATTGCATGCTAGCGTATATGGTAACTATACTTAATGTCCTGCTATGTTTTATATTCACAGTGAACTGGTTGCCTTGTGTGATATTGTGAGTTTTAAACCTATAAATCTCACCAACATTATGTTGACTTTTTTAAGCATCATTTTCAGGTGAGCTTTCTAAGGATAAGATAGAAGGATGTGATTAGGCGAGACCTTAGTTGCATTGGAAGTGGTTTATCATTTATGTTTAGATTTATGAATTGTTTTGGTTTTATTTTGTTATTTTCCTTCTGGATATTGTTATGACATTTTGTGTCTATACTTTGCCCTATTTTATTGCACGTAGAAATTCTCTATATAGACACCATGTGTTATGATGATATCCATGATGTTGCACTCGCGTTTCCGCCTTGGCGAGATGTGACACTATTAGTTGAAGTCAACAAATAAGGAAAGTCTTCCCTCAATCCAACAATTTTAGGTGAAAAGAAGATAGATGGCTGAGAGTTACGGGATTTTGAAAGCGCCACATCTAGTTAAGCAGCTTCTTCAAAAGAGATGACATATACAAAGAGGTTACCACTGGTAGGCTCATTCACTAACTAGGCCATGAGTATGCTTTAACAAGTGCACGATTAGAAGCGGAGACAGAGTTGTCCCCCAATTTGAGATACTAGTGAGATTAGCTACACGCCACTTAACCTAAAGAAAGGTCGACCTGAGAAAGCCCTGTTTAAGCTGATAGGATAAATTCACTTACTCAACTTCTTGAGTAGCGAGAATCTTTCCTTAGAGACACGAAAATGGTCCAAGCCATAGGAAAGACAACAACTTGAGTGAGGAGAAGGGGAAAGGGTGCTCGAAGCATAAAAGAATGAAAAACACATCATATAGGTCAGCCGCATAAGCAGTTGAAGAAGTTGACGGCCGGATTCAAGCAAAAAATGAAAGAACCTGAGAAGGAGAGGTCTCCTTTCGATATGAAAGACGAAGATCTGGCTTTGAAGCCTACTTTAGTCCGGCTTAGCTTCAAGTACGAGTCAAGAACAGAAGAAGGGGATCACCAGAATCAAGAGGCAAGCTAAAAGCTGTTGTTTAGATGACTTATGCTATGAAAGAACCCAGAAAAAAGGTCATTATTAGAGTAGCCCACCCAGTAGAGGCTTTCTTTGTGAATAAAGTATATTCATGGATGGATTAGGGGAAAGAGTCTACACATTACTTTCATGTGTCAATCATTTTTATTGAACTTTCTTCCAGGCTAGCTCTGGGTAGGGTGCATACACGTGAACCCACTTTGAGTTGGATCCGAGCTCCAGTAGACAACGAGACAGCCATTGTGGTAAACGGGAGCAAAGCAAGGGAAAGACAGGTAAGTGATAACATCAAATATATCCATGATTTAAGTGTTAATTTCCCCCCCATAAATACTCATCTTTTGTATTCATATGTTAGGTATATACTCTTATTTGTTTATATTCTGTTTTCAGGGCAAAGATGGGTAAAGGAACGAAGAAACGCGGAAATGGAAGGACTAAAGAGAAAATATATGAAGTATGCAGATTCTGCACTAACTACGATGTAGAGATATCATCTACCTACGCCGTAGCAAGCACTTATGAAGACTACGGCGTAGCTCAATCCATGACTACGGCGTAATGACATACTAAAGGGCTCTACGGAGTAGCAACTCTCCAACTACGGCGTAGACCCCAAATTGAGGCAGTAAAGAACTCACGTGGACAAAGAAGAAGTTACGGCGTAGTTTCCCATATAACTACACCGTAGAAGCATCCATGGAAGAAACTACGCCCGTAGCACTTGATCAAGCTACGGCATAGTTAATATTTACAAAGGCTATGGCATAGCCACTCATTCAGCTATGGCGTAGCAAAGTCGGGCCTATAAATACCAGCCCTAATTCCAAGTTTATCATCACATTCTACAACACACAAAAGTTGGGAGAAACTCAGGGAGCAGGAAGAATGAAGTTTAATCCACATATGAGTCATTTCTAAGGGAGAATTCATGTACCAATCATAAGTTTATTCATTCCTTTGATTTATATTGATTCATGTTCACATTTGTTATATTAAACTCTTGTTTTACTGCAACTATGAATATGAGTGGTTAATCACCTCTTGGTGTTAGCCTAGTTATGAAATTGTTATTGTTATGATTTAGTTTTCTATGCATCTATTGTCATATTGTTTGTATACTTTCATGGCGAGTCTTAGGACACTCTAGTTCTGGTAGTGTTGAGCATTGGTAGTTCCTTGGAGGCTTGGTGAATTAACCCTAGGACCCAAGCCGATGGGGATGTGACTTGGTGATAGCAATATCGCCATACATGTACGAATTAACCCTAGGACCACCTACTTATGAAATATGCTTGAAAGAGTTAGAGGGGGTGTAAGATCTGACCTTGCCGCATCCCGCTAGACTTATCCATGTTAGTAGAGGTGCTTGATGACTCTTTCATCATCGTAGGTTCACGCCGCCCAATGAACTCTCGGCTTTACAATAGTCGGGAATATGATAAGGTGCAAGATAGATTTAGGTGATTTAACCCTCTAATCCTAAATGAATATAACCCCAGACGAAACGATAGGATGCACTTATAGAAAACCAATCATGATAATAAAAAGAGTAGTAATTAGGTTAGCACTACTTCTCCTTATTGATTCTCTTCCATTTATTTACTTGTTTTGTCATTTACTTTTATTAGTTAATTAATCTTTATAATCATAAACCCCTTTTAAACGTGACTGTAGACTTAGATAGATTCCACACTCATAGTTCTTGGGACGATCTCGGCTTTACCAACTAGCTATACCTCACACGACCGGGTACACTGCCCGATAGTGCATTAGGTAGACCTTAGGTAAACGAGACACTTATAAATATTAAAACATGGTCGGTAAAACCTGCATCAAGTTTTTGGCGCCGTTGCCGGGGAGCTATTAGGATTTTATTTAAGTTTGCAATTTTTAATTTTGTTTTATTTTATTTTTAGTTTCTCACGATCAGTTTTAAGTTTCAGGTACCATGGCAGATGTGTAGATTTACAATCTCACACTTGAGGAATATTTGGCTCTAACATGAGAAGAGCAAGAGCCTGGTTTGGTTAGGCCTGCTATTGGGAATGACGTGCAGTTTGAAATCAAGAATCAATTCATAAGGGAACTGCGAAAAGACCAATTTTCGGGAAGCAAGACGGAAGATGCTCATGAGCTCATTGACAATGTTATTTACATTGTTAGTTTGTTCAACATTCTGGGAGTATCTCATGATGCAATAATGCTCAGAGTATTCCCTATGACATTAACCGGAGTAGCCAAAAGATGGATCGATAGGTTACCAGCAGGCACCGTTAACACTTGGGCTCTCCTGAAGAAGCATTTCATCCAAAGATATTGCCCTCCTTCAAGGACGGCAAAGCAGCTTGAAGATATTCACAACTTCAATCAAGATAGAGATGAAACATTGTACCAAGCTTGGGATAGGTACAATGATCTTTTGTATAAGTTCCCTACTCATGATCTCAACAAGCAGCAAACGGTCAAAATTTTCTACAAAGGGATCAATATCTCCACTCACCAAATGTTAGATTCTCAGGGACCAATCCCTGGAATGACCCCTGCTCAAGCCTTAAAATTTCAAGAATGGATTAATGAGATGAAGGGAGACACAGAAAGAAATTTACGAAATCAGAGCGCCGCAGTTAAGAACCTTAAAACTCAAATTGGACAATTAGCAAAAAATATCCAAATGAAGAGATCCAATGTTGACATTGAGGAATGTAAGGTTCTGTCCCTACATGAGGGAAATGACGATGCCCAAAACGATATTGATATTGGCAGTAAACTTTGTGGGGTTAGTTACCTTCAGGAGAACAATTTTTCCTTCGAAAGGATTCCTAGCCAGCTTCCAGAAAAAGAACCAAATCCAGGAAAGTTTCTACTCCCCTGCACTATTGGTAATTTTGATATGTTTGCTTTAGCTGGTTAAGGGGCCAGTGTTAATATGATGTCGTTTTCATTATTTAAAAAATTAAATCTTATCAACCTTAAGAAAACGACATCAATGGTTGTTGAGCTATAGACCTTGATAGATCTTCTTGAGCACTCTAGAATCGTTAGTAATGTCACTGTAATCAATAACACACTAATAGACAATCTCTGCAACTTGTATTTATAAAGCGGAAACAAAACACAAGCTTGATACTAAGAACTCTTGATCCTCTATGGATCTTTTAATAATATTAAGAATTCTCTAAAAGTCATTCAATACATAAAACGTGTGTTCCTTTTATACTCAAGGAACCCTAAACCGTTTCACAAGAAACGTATACTCTAAAACTTCTAAAAGATATGCATTATCACTTCCTAAATAAACTCATGCATATCCAAACTACATTACATAAAATACGGATATACTATATCCGCAGAAACTAATAAAGCTGAAACTATGTCTTCAGCAAATACACTACTTCAGCAGAAACCAACTCTTCAGCAGGAATCATCAGCAGAAACAGCAGCAGAATTCTTTCTTCACAGAATTCCCAACAATCCTCCCCTAATCTTGAGTTTGACCTGGTTAAGTTCAAGATTCTTGATAGATCTGTAGAATAACATACCATGAGGATTGTAAAATATCACCAGCAAAGAATTATCTTCAGCATAATCTCTATGTTCAGCATATACTTGAAAGTTCCATTCTTTGCAGCAACAAATGACTTAATGTACATCAAAACAAATTAGTTTCATACTATTCTCATCACTTCCAGGTGTGTTAACTCCTGTGAGATGTGAATCATTGAAAATAATGGATTTGATGTCTCTTTACCAATAGCCATCACTACTGGAGTAGCCAAGTGTTCTAAGGTACACTGATAACCACATGATTTTTAGCAAATCATCAGCTATAAACGGATTTGAGATGTCTTTACCTGTAGCCGTTTGCTCAGGACTAGCCAATTATTGTGATGAAAATCATCTTGGTTAACTGATTACCAAATATGGTTTTCCACTGCCTTTACCACAAGCCATATACATGTGGGCTAGCCAATTATTTGGAATCCATAAAGGAAAAATCCATGGTCAATTGACAACCATTTCAACTACTCAGCAATAAAGCATGGGTGAGTTGAAAACCCTATGGTTTTGAGCAAACCATTACAGCTATCAACAGATTTGATGTGTCTTTACCAAAGCTGTACCCTTTGGACTAGCCAACTTTATGATGGAATAGTCAACATCAGGTAAGTTGATAACCAAACCTGCATCCAAATACTATACAACAAAATGTTTTTTTTTTTTTTTTTTTTTTTTTTTTTTTTTTTTTTTATACTAAAAAATATACAACATAATATATCTACTCAGATGCTGCTCTGGAAGTCTTAATCCTTTGTTTGAAAACCTTCACCAAAGATTCAACAAACAATCTTGTATTACCAACTGGATCAGGAGGAATTTCCAACTTCTGTTGCAACATTTTCTCCATCAGAGATACCTTCAAAGGATATTTGTTGGTAATATCCATGATAATCCTCAGACCAGTGGTAGTTTCCAGCACATGAACATAAGACATAGGATAGAACTTCCAACTCTGAACTTTCCATTTCTGATTGTTCTTCCAGATATCATAACTTGCACCAGTGGGAGTAGAAGAATCAAACAACACTTGAAGATCACCCAACAAATATAATCCAGAACCTTCAGGAGTATGAGTGGCATAATACTTAATAACCAACTCATATAGAGTGACTAAATCTTGATAATTTACAAGATGAAGAATCTGTTGAAGAAATGCAAAGGATATGGAAGTATTATCCAATCTGTAAATGGTATTGATTTGACCATCTTTACTTAACTCCCAACTCACCAGAACAACTCTAGTTCCTTCTGGCCAATCATCAGATAATCCTTCCCTTATAAATGAAGCATCAGAATCATTCACATTAATTAGACTATGTTTTGTATGTGATGATCCTACTTTAGCCATTCTCTTTCCTCTTCTTCCAGGAACATAAATAGCATCATGAACTGCTGCTTTAGCAGAATCACCTTCTGCAGCATCAGTATCCACTGATTGAGTATCCAATTGTTCATCAGCAGAATCTTCAGAAGATTCAAGTGCAGCTGAGGCATATTGTTCATCCATAGCCTTCCTGATTTGTTTATTTCTAGCAGCTTGAATTTCAACTTCTCTTGTCTTCAGTTCATGAAATCTGGCAAGTTTAGCCTTTTGTGCAGCTTCTTGTTCCTCAACCAACCTCCTAGCAGTCTCTTCACCCATTTGTTCTTGCTCCAATTGTCTCCTAGTTCTCTTTCTAGTTGGAGGATCGGCTGTTATCACTTTTGCTTTACCTTTATCCACAATCTTCCTTGTTGGAGGATCTGAAGCAGTAACATGAGGTACATCAGCAGAAGTATCAGGTAAAGATACTTTCTCAGTAGCACTAGTATCAGCATTGAGGAGAGAAATATTCTTGGAAGCACCCATTCCATCTTTATCATTCCTAGCCTTGATTCTGTTATAAATCTCAACTAGTTTTTCAAATGGAAGTCCCCACACCTGTTGTTTAGACCAAGCATTGTTAAACAAAGAACTGCTTTGATTTTTCACATATATTCTCATATAATCTCTCTGCTGTGCTTGAGTCATAGGTTTATCTCTTTTAGCTTTAGCTTTTAATTCATCAGCTGCCTGCTTCCTCATCTTTAACATTTTCACAATTTCAGATTCATAATCTTGTTCCTCTACCCTTTTTCCAATAAGGTCAGCAGTTACAGTAGGATTTGCAAGCATTTGTTTTCCAATCAGCTGCCAATCTAACTCATCAAACTCTAGAACAGCTGCATCCAATTCCCTTTGTCTTGCAATGGGTAAGGTAGAAACATATCTTTGAGTCTTAGAATCTAATGTAGCATCAAACTGAGCTTGTACTTCCTCAGCTGGATTAGTATTCTTCTTATAATTTTCCCATTGTTGGAGCAGTTCTTCTTGTCCAGCTCTTTCTTCAGCTGTAACAAGCTCATCCAAATCATCATCTGTTCCTTCAACAAGATCATTAAGAGGAACATTATCTGTAGCAACATCAGCATTAGGCACATGCTCATCTGCCATAGGTTCATCATGTACATCTTGAACCTTTTTATCAGAAGAAACTTGTAAATTCTCAGATGCATGATGAATAGGAGAATTCAAGTATTCTCTCCCAGCTACAAAGTATGTTTCTCTTGATGTATTGTCTTTGTCAGCAGATTGATCAGCAGTAACCCTTCTTAATGATTGTTTCTCCTGAAGTATATCCACAGCTTCAGTCATCAGCACATCATTATCACCACCAGATACTTTTGAAGATTCAGCAGCTTGCCTTGCCAAATACTGTCTTGTACTTCTTCTTTGAACTAGTATTATTGGTTTAGATTGAGGTGTTGCAGCAGCTTTAGAAGGAGCAACATGAGACTGTCTAGCAACTTCAGCTTGAATCTCAAGAGAATCCAGATTTGCCTCCTTTGCTACTTCAGTAGAATCCAATCCATCTTTGCTTTGCTTACTTAGCTGTGCCTCCAAATCTTTAACCTTGCTTTTCAGACTTTGAATTTCATTACCAAGAGTAGTCTTGGTCTCAGCAAGTTCTTTCTGGAGATCTTCAGTCATTTTCATGTACCTGTTAAGAGAATCATATACAAATGTGAGAGTAATAGGGTTCTCTGCTCTACCATCAGATTGCTCAGTGGTATGAGGAGCTTCATTGAACCCAGCAGGAGAAACAGACTCATGTACAACATTAGCAGAACCTATATTAATTTGCTCTCCCAAAGAACTAGGTGAAGGTAGTCTAGTAAGATCAGGTTCAAAAGTCTGTAAGTCATTTTCAAACTCATGAATTTGCTCAGTTAGAGCATCCTGAACTGGTGAGATGGTAGGGCTAGTTGACATTTGTACAGGGGAAGGTGGTGGTAAGTCAGTAGAATCAGGTAAAGGTTCAGCAGTTGTAGCTGGCGCTTCCTCCATTACCACTGAAGGATTACCATCAGCAGCAACACCAGAAGATGATGGATTACCATCATCAGCAGCATTAGGAGCAGGCACATTACCAGCATCATCACCCTCAACTACAGTAGCATTGCCTTGTGGCAACATTGCTTCCAATATAGGGTGATGTTCCCCAGTATAATTAGTTTTCATTGAGGCAAACAACTTAGAACCTAGACTTTTAATGGGTATATGGGTTAAATCTTCAGTGGTTATGTCTAAGATTATTTGTAAGAATCTAGGGTACATTAAAAACTTATGTTGTTCCTTATCTATATTTTCTAGCATATTTTCAAAAATAAACATAGAAAAAAAATAAGTTTCACCCTTAGAAAGACAAAAAATACCACAACCCAATTGCAGAGAGAACTGGTTCCATCCACCACACTTGTTGCTCATACATTGAAGCAGCAGATGCACCAAATACCTCCACTTAGGACAAAATTGATTCTTGTGCCACTTGGATGTATCAGTACTTTGATATCCAGCTTCTCTTAGCCCAGCAAGAATCTCTGCAGTGTTGGAATGATACACATCATTTTCATCATCCAACTGAAGTTTTGCCCTTATCAACCCTTCTGTCACCACATATTCTACACCATCTATTTCAGCTACAATCTCTGTAGCAGATCTCTTAGTAGCAGATGCCCAAAATTGCTTCACCAAGGATTCACACACCAAATTGGGACAATACGTCAAAGCATAATTAATCTTCGACCTTTGTAGAAACTCCACCATCAAATCAAATTCTTCATGTCCCTTCTTTGTTATCAGAAAAGCATATTTGTTATGGTCGCCCTTCAATTCCAGTTTAGCCATTTGAATGAACTTGTGTGAGATGGTTATGAATTACTCTAGAGAATAATGGGTTTATTTGAAGTGATAAGCGAATAATTTTGATTTGAAATGATATGCAGAGTGAGTTAAATTTGGAAGTTCCCCAATCGTGGTCAAAATTATCGGAACAACTTATTGACCAAGTCTGACAAACTTTCCAATTTAAAAATTTACCCTTCAGCAGAAATAAAAGTCAAATCTGCTAAAGCATAGTCAACCTTCAGCAGAATCAACCAAAGGTAAAAATATCTTCGGTCAATATCTTGGTTTTACTGTGCCACCCAACTCGCATTAAATATCGTAACTCCTAAAATTGGCTTATTTAATCACCTCAGTTAACACATCTCATTCATCAAACTTTCCCAAATCATCTTTCAAACCCTAAATTTTATGAACCCCAATTCTCCATCCAAATTATGTCTTCACACCCAGAAACCTCAGATTCAAATTCCTCTTCTCCATCAGCAGAAGAAGATATACCACCATATCCATGGGGGTTTGAAGGTTCTGACTTTGAAAAAGCATTGGAGAACCGATGGGATGCTCAAGAAAGACAATGGAATGCTCATTTGAAGGGTGAACCAAGCAATGTACCCAATCCTGCTGAGAGAGAGCTTGTCTCTCCATTCATCTATACCTCTGATGAAGACTCTTCCGAGGAAGAACATGAAGATCCATCCTTTCTTCCTCCTTCCACACCAGAGAGATCCCAACCAAGATCAAATACTAGGGATCCATCCCTTCCAACATCACAAAATTTGGTGTTGGATCTTCCTGCTCCAGGACCCGGTCTTCCACATCAAGAACATATTGGACAGAGCAAGAAGACTGAGATCATACGTAAGGGAAAGGAGAAGCTGAAGTAAATGATTGAGGAATGTAACCATGGAACAAAGTTCTTGAGTATTTTCTTGACTTTGATTCATGAGCATCTTCCCAGTCTTCCTTCTCTTCTTCTTACATTTTCATCTTCAGCTTCTTCATTGTACTTGTCATAGCCTCAAGTATTTTGTAATAAGTGATAGAAGCTAGTAGTACTGAATTAGTCAATAGTTTAGGAATGGTCATTGTATCTCAATTGTAACATTGAATGTAAGCTGTAACTTGTTTCTATGAATAAATGAAAAGATCTTATTTGAATTTATCCATTGTGTAAGACCTTTAGCATGTTTCAATTGATCAGTAGAAACCATGTTCAGCATATTGACCACATTCCTTTGACTTTAGCTCTTGGTGACATTAATCATGGGACTTTCATTCTCAGAACATCTGCAAAACAACCATCAAACAAGCAAATACACCAAACAACTTGCACAACTGTTAGAGGGTTAGTGTTAAAAACTTGTTAAAAACTCAGAAATTATGCAACTTATACAAAGATTACAAAGTTTACAGTCATCATCCTCCCCTGAGGCATATGCCTCCCCTGAGGCTTATGCCTCCCCTTAAACTTTGCAGTTAAGGGTTTAGCATTCCAATATGGACCACCAAATATTGAAACCTTGGTCCATCAAATGCCTTGGTTAACAGATCTGCCACATTTTCATCTGTGTGAATTTTGACCACTTTAACCAAATGTTTCTCATAAGCATCCCTTATAAAGTGATGTCTGATTTCAATATGTTTGGTTCTATTATGAAAAACTGGATTTTTAACAATGCAAATGGTACTTTGATTGTCAATGAAAATGGTAGTATTCATGAAGTTATACCCATAATCCAGTAATTGATTCTGAATCCATAGAACCTGTCCACAACAATTTGCAGCAGCAACATACTCTGCTTCAGTAGTAGAGGTAGCAACTATTGTCTGTTTCTTGCATTGCCAAGAAATCAGTCTTCTTCCAAGAAATTGGCAACCTCCAGTTGTGGATCTTCTATCCAAATTGGCACCAGCATAGTCACTATCACTATAAGCTGCTAGCTGAAATGGAGACTCTTTGGGATACCAAAGACCTAAGTGTGGTTGGCCTTTAAGATACTTAAAAATCTTCTTGACAGCATTCATATGAGAGGTAAGTGGAGTGACTTGGTGTCTTGAACATGCACTCACAGCAAATGTAATGTCAGGTCTTGAGGCAGTCAAGTACATCAAAGAACCAATCATAGACCTGTATAAATGAACATTCACAGGAAGATCAGAAGTAAGATTGTTCTTTGGTTTGGGAGCCTCATATGGAGTAGTGGCAGTCCTGACATTTTCCATAGCAAACTTGGACAACATATCTTTTACATACTTCTCCTGATGTATGAATATACCATCAGGTTTCTGCTGAACTTGCAAACCCAGAAAGAAAGTGAGTTCTCCCATGGCACTCATCTGAAATTCTCCCTTCATCAAGTCCTCAAACTCTCTACACCATGCCTCTTTGGTTGAACCAAAGATAATATCATCCACATACACCTGCACAAGAATAATATCCCTTGAATCTTTCTTGAGGAATAGTGTCTTGTCAATGGCACCTCTTCTGTAGCCATTCTGCAGCAGAAATGTGGAGAGTCTAGCATACCAAGCTCTGGGAGCTTGATGAAGTCCATAGAGAGCTTTGACAACTTTGTACACATACTCAGGATGATCAGGGTCTTCAAATCCCTTGGGTTGAGTCACATAAACCTCCTCTTCAATCTCTCCATACAAGAAAGCACCTTTAACATCCATCTAATAAACCATAAAGCCCATGTAAGAGGCATAGGCCAAAAATATCCGAATAGCTTCAACTCTGGCCACTGGTGCAAAGACCTCATCATAGTCAATGCCTTCCTCTTGTCTAAAACCTTGAGCCACTAGTCTTGCTTTGTTCTTCACCACAATACCCCGTGCATCTCTTTTATTCTTCAAAATCCATTTTGTCCCAATGGCATATTTCCCATCAGGAAGAGGAACTAAAATCCAAACCTGCTGATTCTTAAATTGCAGCATCTCCTCTTGCATTGCCTCAAGCCAACTTGAATCAGCCAGTGCTTGAGGAACACTAGTTGGTTCAATCTGAGAAAGAAAGCATGCAAACAAACAATGTTTGAAGTCTGTGTGATTGTTCCTCTTTTGATTGTAGACATAAGAGATAAAAGCAACTTCTCCATATTTTGTATTCTTGACAGTGCTTCTAGTTCGAACAGGGTCTTTGGGATCACCAATAATCTTAGATAGGGGGTGAGCATTGTGAATCCTTTTGGTAGCTGTAGGTGGAACATCAATGTTGGCATCAATGTTGGTGAGTGTAGGCTCAAACTCAGTATCATATGAAGCTGAGTTAAACAAGCCAGGCTTTGGTTGATAATTCCCAAGATCAGAAGGACTTGGAAATCTGGTAAAGGGCTTATCAAAATCTGCAGAGACTTCAGTAGAGATGGGAGAGTGAACATCAGCAGAATCAGCATCTTTGACATTATCAGTGGGAATAGGTGTGCCTTCAGCAGTATCCTTGTTGCCACTGACTGCTTGTGCTGACTGATGTAGGATAGCCTCAGTCTCTTGTGTAACCTTGTCATTGAGTTTCTGAGCTTCCTTAGTAGCAGCATGTTCCTGCTTTTGCAATCTTGCAAGATCTTCTGCATAATGTGACTCATCATCTTGTTCAGCAGCAGAGTGATTACCTACAAAATGGTTAGGTGGAAAAGATGGTACAACAAAAGTATTCTCTTCTGGCTCAAACTCACATTCTGAGTCATCATCCATGAAACCTGCAGGGTTAGAACTTGAATCTTTGGTACCTGCATCAGGATTAGAAGCATGCCTAGTATAACCCAAATAGTCAGTCAAATAGTCTAGGTCAAAATACCAAGAATGGCCTTGTCCCTGAATATTAGGCTGATCTTCAAGAAATCTCAGATTAAGGGTCTCTTCAATCTTTTTAGCATTCAGATTATAAACCCTATAGGCCTTGCTATGAGCTGAATACCCAACTATATATCCCTCATCAGCTTTCCCATCAAATTTACCCAGTATATCAGCAGTATTCAGAATAGTCACATTGCATCCAAAAGGCTTAAGGTAATGTATGTGTGGAACTTTCCTAGTGAGAAGTTCAAAAGGTGTCTTGACATGAAGTCTAGTGATAGATACCCTGTTCAAGACATGACATGCAGTACTTACTGCTTCAGTCCAAAACATGGTGGGGAGTTTGGAGTCTGCAAGCATTGATCTTGCAGCTTCAATGAGGGTTCTATTTTTCCTTTCAGCAACCCCATTTTGTTGTGAAGTTCTTGGAGTACTATAGTCCCTTCTAATCCCTTTAGACTTACAGAATTCTATGAAGACAACATTTTTGAATTATGTACCATTGTCACACCTAATTCCCTTAACCTTTTTATTCAGCTGGTTCTCAACTAAGATAATGAAGTCTTTCAGGATTGGAGTTGTTTCATCCTTAGTTTTGAGAAAGAACACCCAGCAAAACCTGCTATAATCATCTGTGATAACCAGGCAGAAGTACTTGTGATCAATACTTCTAATGGGGGTTGGACCAAAAAGATCCATGTGCAGCAACTGAAGAGGTTCTGAAATGGTGCTCACTGCTTGGACTGTTTTGTAAGAGGCTCTGTGTTGCTTTCCCTTGTTGCAAGCAATACAATTGTGTTCATTGGTGAAGAGTTTAGAAGGAAGGCCCTTAGCAAGACCAAGTTTGGATAACTTGTTGATGGTCTTGTAATTCACATGTGCCATTCTTCTATGCCATTTATTGGTTTCATCCAGGGAAGCTTTGGCTACCAAACATGTTAGATCACCTTCAGGCTGAACATCATTCAGATTGAATGTGTATAAGTTGAAGGTTCTAGGAACTCTCAGCAATACAGTTGTGTCTTCTGGGAGTTTGAAGTCCTTGGAAAGTACAAGACACTCATCTTCAGTGAAGAAAACCTTATGCTTAGTGTCACAAATTTGTGATACTGAGATGAGATTAAAATGCTCCAGTTCCTTCACATAGTAAACATTTTCAAAATCTAACAAGGGTGTCTTAATGGTTCCTTTCCCTATAATTTTGCCATCTCCACCACCAAAGGTTACTGTGCCTCCTCCTTCAATAGGTTCAAAGTCATGCATCTTATCCTTGTTCCCCGACATACTTCTAGAACACCCACTATCAACAATACCTACTTCAGTACTTTTCAAAGGATGTTCCTACAACAACAACAAAATATACAAAATTAGTACACATTGGAGACTCAAGTCATTGCTGACTTGAGCCTGCCTTGTGGATCATTAGTAACAGGCCATGTAGATGTTTTAGATCCACCATTGTTCTTGGGCCTGTAATTCATGTTAGGTCCCTTCTTTGTCCAAGAACAACCTGCTGAGGGCTTCACAGCAGTATTCCATTTCCCACCACCATTACACATTGAGTCAAAGTGATTAGGCCAATAACTATTATAAAAGAAAGAACTAGTGGGTCTAACAGATGGTCTAGTACTGGTTCTTCTCCATGAAAAATGAGATTCAACAGAATTAGGTTTCTGCTGATGTGGAACAAAAGATGGTATTTCACTAACATTCTTCCACATTTGCCTAGTTTTCCTTTGACTACTACATGCACCCATTCTTTGCTCATGATATGTACAATCCTTAATCAAGTGATATTTACTTCCACACACAAAACACTTCTTCCTTTTAGAAGATTTATGCAAACCAAAGGAATTTCCATAACATGAAAAAGTATTCAAATCACCATGACAAATAGAATTGTTTTTAACAAAGCCAAAAGTATTATTATGCAAAGAATTTAAAAACAAGTCTTTAGTAGAAACTGTCTTGTTAGCAGCAGCAACTCTAGAAGGCTTGTGGGGAGTCTTGGGTGATGTCTTTGGTGTGGTCTTGGGAGTGGTCTTGGGCATGGTCTTGGGCAGGTCCGACTTCTCACTTGAATCACAGCTAGCAAATGAGGTAGACCCTTCATCAGAAGACTTGTCACTGTTACAACAAGAGACAAAGTCATTAGATTTCACAATAGGGTCTTGCAAGTCAGTTGACTTCTTGCCATATAAATGATGTGATCCATCAAAGTCAGAAGGTTTGGACAAGTCTATAGGCATGTGTTCCCCTCTTATAGGTCCAGGCACTGCATTCATTCCCCCTTCCTTAACATATTTAACAGGTGTTTGATAAGCTAAGGCTGGTTCAGGGTCAAAAACACTAGACATATCAGGATAGGTTAGCTCTTCAGGGTCTATATACTTCTCATATCCTAATGCCTTTCTAGACCTAACAGATTGGCGACCATCAATTAATTTACTTAAATTAGATGCCCCTTCCTGCCATTTCATACGACCAGCTATCTCTTTATCTAATTTAGCTTGTAACTCTTGTTTTTCTTTTTCTAAATCAGACCTCTCTTTTTCAGTACGTTTTAATTCTATCTTAGCAACCTCTAAATCACTTTCTAGAACTCTTACTTTTTCATCATATTTAACTTGATTCTTTTGAAACCATACTTTTTGTTTCTCTAATGTTTTTAAAGCCATTTTATAAGACTCTACTTCAACATAACACTCATTGTATTTTGGTTTCAATTCATCAAATTCTTGTTTAAGCTCATTGTATCTTACACTACATCCAAACACACAGTTGGTTACCTGAGAGATTCCCATCAAGGAGACTTGCTCCTTCTTGTCTTCTGAAGGTGTGAATGCCAGCAGATTCACTTGGGAAGAAGTAGAAGCTTCCTCTCCAGCAGGTTCATGATCAGCCCAATCAATTTGGTGATCCAGAGTCACCATTGCCTTTGAAGGTACAGTCTTGTTATTCCCTGCTTCCAATGGATAAGAACCATATCTAACTTCATCTCCAGCCTTTCTATCTTTGCATTCTCTTGAAAAATGTCCCACTTGACCACAAGTGTAGCATTTAACCTTCCTTTTATCAAACCTTGCTGCTTCTTTTCCATTAAAACCAAACTTTCGTCCAGACTTTGCTTCAAACCTTCTGATATTCATTGAGATCATTGCAAGCTCCCATTTCAAGTGCATCTCCTCCATTTCCAATGGATCCACCTGTTCAAAGTCCTCATAAGCAATAAACTGCTGAGGTTCATATTCAGCCAAAAATGAATGAATAAGATCCTCTAACACATTACTTGATCTTGATTTAGGAGCAGTTTGATTATAAGTTTGAGAAGATGCTCCTGATGAATATGAACTTGAGGCTTGATGCACAGGTTTAGTAGAGGCACCAACAAATGCAGAATGAGTGGATGGACGTATGGGACTTCTAACATCAGGCTCAAGTGATTTAAGCCTATTGTAGAGGTCATCAAAAGACATCATGTCCAACCCACCTTTGGTCTTGAGAGCAATACAAACTTGTAACCAAGATGGTGGCAGAGATCTCAGAAATTTAGAATTGCAGTCTTCATTGTCGGGTCTAGCCTTCAACTGATTAAGTTGACTCAATATTCGATGAAACCTATCATAACCCTTATGAATTCCCTCTTCTTCAGATATCTGAAATTCTTGGAATTTCTGCTTCAGCATAGACTTTTGCAACCTTCTTGATTCCTCATTCCCACCAAATCTTGCTTTTATAGCCATCCAAATGTCCTTGGCATCCTCCATAAAATGGAAGTCACCCATATGGTCTTCTGGAATGGCTTGGAGCAAAATAGTCCTGACTTTACTCTCCCTCTGCACAGCCAGAATCTCTTCAGCAGTTTTGGGTCCTACAATAGTAACAACATCATCAGCATCTGTAACATGCTTCTTCAGACTATTCCCTTTCTTAACAACCTCCCACAGATTCCAATCAATGTTTGTGATCCAGTTCTGCATCTTCATGGACCACAGATGATAATCTTCTGCATTCTTCAAGTATGGAAACTTAGCATTACTGTTGGAGAGATTGAGTTGTTGAAGAGAAGTGGTGTTAATGTTCTGGGTTGTATCAACATCATCATCCGATCCAGGCATGTTTGGTGATTTGTTTGGATTGTAAAGGTGTAAGATTTGTGTTTCTTAGTATGGCAGAGACTCTCTCGAGGCTCTGATACCACTTGTTGAGCTATAGACCTTGATAGATCTTCTTGAGCACTCTAGAATCATTAGTAATGTCACTGTAATCAATAACACACTAATAGACAATCTCTGCAACTTGTATTTATAAAGCGGAAACAAAACACAAGCTTGATACTAAGAACTCTTGATCCTCTATGGATCTTTTAATAATATTAAGAATTCTCTAAAAGTCATTCAATACATAAAACGTGTGTTCCTTTTATACTCAAGGAACCCTAAACCGTTTCACAAGAAACGTATACTCTAAAACTTCTAAAAGTTATGCATTATCACTTCCTAAATAAACTCATGCATATCCAAACTACATTACATAAAATACGGAAATACTATATCCGCAGAAACTAATAAAGCTGAAACTATGTCTTCAGCAGATACACTACTTCAGCAGAAACCAACTCTTCAGCAGGAATCATCAGCAGAAACAGCAGCAGAATTCTTTCTTCACAGAATTCCCAACAATGGTCGAAATGGCTGACATGTCTAGAGCAACACCTAAGGGAATTATGGATAATGTTTTACAAAGAGTTAACAAGTTCATATTCCCTGGCGACTTTTTGGTTATAGATATGTTTGACGAGCGTAATTAATAACCTGATTCTAGGATGACCATTTTTGGATAATTCACATGCTAATATAAAAGTTTTTGAGAAATAAATAACACTTGAAAATGGGAAAGAGAGAATTACATTTAATCATAACGGGTCTTTAAAATCCATTAATATCTCTCTTGTAGAAGTTTGCACGATTAACGAAGCTAATTATACGAGTAAGAATCTGGATATTTACACTAACACTGTTTTATGTGATTCGGAATCCTATGAAAATTGCAATGTTAACCCTTTTGAAGAACGTGTTAGTTATTCTAAGCAGGGACATGATAGGCATGATCAAATTATGAGCAGGGTCATAGATGAGAGAAACCCAGTATTAATAAACCATTACTGTAACCCAATAATAATGGTTAGCAAAGGGTATGAACAATGGCCATCATGCAATCCTTTCCGTTACAAATGTGACGGAGGGGATAATGGGGAATTAAATGAAGACAAACGAGCTCAATTAGAATGGACGTGCTTTTATGAGATTGAAAGATGTGATATTGAATTCGGAAATCTGTCATTCCACGGTTGGTATAGGGTCCAGTTCGAAAATAATCTAATCAGCGAGCATGTGATAAAAGGATTCCAACAAGATTACAACTACTATCGCTCGAACCTTTCATTTGATGAGTGCCAAAACAATCTACCGAACAAGGAGTGTAATGAAAAGGCATACGCAGCTGAAACAGGGGAATGCTCTGAAAGCATCTCCCCTGAAGAAGTTGATTAGCACTTCAAGATAGATAACACTAATTCGGAAAAAATACCAAAAGGGCGTGATTATTCGTTTGATGAATGGATTAAAAGAAGGTTCGGTACCACAACCATTGACAAAAAAACCAAACTAAAGGTGTTTGTGGAATGGATGATCGATAGTTACTCAGAAAAATCTGATGAACCAGATGAGTTTGATGACCCTTTTGAAAGAAGTTTTGAAAAATTTAAGCCAGAATTCAAAAGAGAGATGCTGCAACTCCTTGATTAATATGGACTCAAGATAGGAGTAAAAGGGTATATGCTCCAGGACATATGGGAGAAATGTGAAAGAACATCCAAAAAGGGACGCAAGTTCTGGCATGAGGTTGGATTGGAAGCTATGGAAGTAGACGAATGTCATTTGGAAGGAAGGAGCTACAATCCCCCGGAAGTAAAAGTCAAAACTTTCAAAGTGTGTAAATACACAATGGATGGAATAGGAAGTTTCATAAGTATCGATAAATCAATCGATAAACAGCTGCCAGTAGGACGTATGAATGGAGCGAGGCTCAAGGAATTGATAAGAGAAGAAATGCACACTCAACTTGGTGTGCGGCCGGCTGACAACCTTGGCAGTGAGTCTAACTTAAAGACTCGATAATAAACAAAAGTACTCTTTTGAGAGACAACCCGAATTATCCTTTTCTTTTCTTTTCTTTTTATTTTGTTGGTTTGGTATGTTTTGTGCTAATGATTTGCAGGTTCTAGAGGAAGCTTTGAGTTAGGGAACAAATTTTTGGACTTTTGCACCAAGGAAAAGCCCCTAGGACTTAGCTACAGTGTAGCTCCTTCCATCACTACGCCATAGCAACCTCCAGGTGGCATTCTATATTATTTTAGCAACTACGGTGTAACAACACATTCCAGCAACGTCGTAGCTTCCTTCTGTTCCTATTTTTTTTTTTTTTTTTTTTTTTACAAATCATTACTTAAACGTGTATTAGTTTTTAAATGAACGTTGTGGATGTGTTCCCTGTAAACCCTCACGAGACTTCACTCGTCCACTTGGGACACCAAGTGGTTTAAAAGGCTTGTTGCATACGCTAAATGCAATCGTGATTCCTACGAAAGTGAGTTAGGTCTTTTATTTTTATTTTTTCTTTTTTAGGTTTTATGCTTTTGGTAGTTGTGTGATTTCAGGGATTCGAAGTTTGCTCATTATGCTAAGCGAAGGCACGTTCTCCAACCTGATCCTTCTATCATTTCCAAGAGCAAATTTCAGGGAAGATCTCGTTCCAATTCTACTTTTTCCTCATTAATATCTATTTTATGTACAAAAGGGATTTTGTACAATTCAAGTGGGGGGACAGAAGTAGAATTATAACTTGAACTTTATTTTGCCCCATTTTTTCTAGTTTATTTTGAAAAATTATGCCACTTCTAAAACTTTTGACATGTTTTTCCGAACCTAACTAGAATAGACCTTAGCCGAGCAGATTAACCCTTTATACCATGGTGAGATTTAGCCTATTTCAGTTTCCCCTGTTTTACCCCAAATCCACCTAAATTATGAGTGTGTCGGTAGTTTCTAAACTTTAGAACTTGGCCTTTACATCATTTTGAAACCGTGGACGAGTAGTGTATTGATATTTCTTGATTCATTTAGAAGAAACTTTTTAAGAAGGCAATATTTTAGAATTATCACCCAAATAACCTATACGTGTGTGTGTGTTTATCGATTAGTCACATTGACTATTCGACCCCCATGTTAAACCGTTTGTTGCACTCACCTTTAGTGCAAGATACCCCTAGATACACCCTTTTGAGCCTATCCTTTCATTTCTTACACACATTATTGTTTCGATATACCTATTCGCCTTACCCTACCGTGTAGTCTTGGTTTATGATTGGGAAGTTTCCACTTGTTCTAGTTTGGGGTTCAAGTTAAGAGATTCAAGAATCACACCTACGTTGAAGACAAATCTTTGAAGATCATGAGGACCCACTATTGTACATGTATAGTTCATCCCAAGTGGGGGGAGATATTTATTAGTTATGAAAAAAAAATGTGAAATTCTGTATGTAGATATATTATCTTTAGTGCAACCTTGTATAGCACCGTACTTTGGGCTTTGAAAGAATTAGTATCGAAGAGGCCACTTCGGTCATATATGAAGAATGAAGTTGTTGGTTCATAATCACCAACATGAAGACCAAGTTTTATGCCCATCATGACATCCGCTGATGGCACACACTTGTTACATGATCCCATTATTGCATTTTGAAGCTTGGACTTTGGATGAACGACAAGTGGTAGCAACTCGGTTATAGGCTAAGACTATTTGTTTTCTTTTTCTTTTTACACCATTATTGTGTATCCCATGTCTTATCCTACCCTTTAGTTGTGAATCATGCTTAGGTAAAGGATTTGAGCAGTCATTGGTGTCTTGCTCGGCGTTCCGGTCATGTACCAATGCCTTTGTCGCCTTTGCCGTAGTATGTTAGTAACAACACTACACCCATAAGCCTTATATGTGTTCACCCAATATTGCCTTTAAAAATCGTTTCAACCTTAGCTCTAGCGGTAGAGATTTGTGTAACCACCAAGCTTATGATAGAATATATTCTATGACTGTGCGTTGAGTGATCACCCCGAGATTAACACTTAGATTAGGAGAAAGAGATGAGTGTTTGTTCTAATTTCTTGAGGTGTTCGGCTTTGATATATTCTAGCATAGGAAATTTTTAGACTCATATTTTCCAGTTTCTTGGGAAATATCTTTTTGAAAATTATTCTAATAAGGTCTACTTGAGGGCAAGTAGAGTTCAAGTGGGGGGATATTTGATAACATCAAATATATCCATGATTTAAGTGTTAATTTCCCCCCATAAATACTCATCTTTTGTATTCATATGTTAGGATATATACTCTTATTTGTTTATATTCTGTTTTCAGGGAAAAGATGAGTAAAGGAACGAAGAAACACGGAAATGGAAGGACTAAAGAGAAAATAGATGAAGTATGCGGATTCTATACTAACTACGACGTAGAGATATCATCTACCTACGCCGTAGCAAGCACTTATGAAGACTACGGCGTAGCTCAATCCATGACTATGGCGTAATGATATACTAAAGGGCTCTACGGAGTAGCAACTCTCCAACTACGGCGTAGACCCCAAATTGAGGCAGTAAAGAACTCACGTGGCCAAAGAAGAAGTTACGGCGTAGTTTCCCATATAACTACTCCGTAGAAGAATCCATGGAAGAAACTACGCCTGTAGCACTTGATCAAGCTACGGTGTAGTTGATATTTACAAAGGCTATGGCGTAGCCACTCATTCAGCTACACCATAGCAAAGTCGGGCCTACAAATACCAGCCCTAATTTCGAGTTTATCATCACATTCTACAACACACAGAAGTTGGGAGAAACTCAGGGAGCAGGAGGAATGAACTTCAATCCACATATGAGTCATTTCCAAGGGAGAATTCATGCACCAATCATAAGTTTATTCATTCCTTTGATTTGTATTCGATTCATGTTTACATTTGTTATATTAAACTCTTGTTTTACGGCACCTATGAATATGAGTGGCTAATCACCTCTTGATGTTAGCCTAGTTATGAAATTGTTATTGTTATGATTTAGTTTTCTATGCATCTATTGTCGTATTGTTTGTATACTTTCATGGCGAGTCTTAGGACACTCTAGTTCTGGTAGTGTTGAGCATTGGTTGTTCCTTGGAGGCTTGGTGAATTAACCCTAAGACCCAAGCCGATGGGGATGTGACTTGGTGATAGCAATATCACCATACATGTGCGAATTAACCCTAGGACCACCTACTTATGCAATATGCTTGAAGGAGTTAGAGGGGGTTTAAGATCTGACCATGCCGCATCTCGCTTAACTTGTCCATGTTAGTAGAGGTGCTTGATGACTCTTTCATCTTCGTAGGTTCACGCCGCCCGATGAACTCTCGGCTTTACAATAGTCGGGAATATGATAAGGTGCAAGATAGATTTAGGTGATTTAACCCTCTAATCCTAAATGAATATAACCCCAGACGAAACAATAGGATGCACTTATAGAAAACCAATCATGATAATAACAAGAGTAGTAATTAGGTTAGCACTACTTCTCCTTATTGATTCTCTTCCATTTATTTACTTGTTTTGTCATTTACTTTTATTAGTTAATTAATCTTTATAATCATAAACCCCCTTTTAAACGTGACAGTAGACTTAGATAGATTCCACACTCATAGCTCTTGGGATGACCTTGGCTTTACTAACTAGCTATACCTCACACGACCGGGTATACTGCCCGATAGTGCATTAGGTAGTCCTTAGGTAAACTAGATACTTATAAATATTAAAACCTGGTTGGTAAAACCTGCATCAGTAAGTGACACCAAGGGGAATTCCAGCACGAATGCAATTGTTGTTATTATACGGTCGTCGTTTCTAATTAATTAACCTTTGATTATTCACTCAAGGAAGCAGAGTCAATGGCCTTTGAAGAAACATGATTTCTATTTTAAAATAGTGAGTTGGAAGAATGTTATTGCGAGATGATGGTGATGTGATGAAAAGGAGCATATGTTTCAAATTCAAACTTGAATGTTGAGAAGGTGAGGAAGATGGTGATGTGGTTGAATTGTGATGGTTGGATAAGAATGTGGCAAAAGGAATATTATGACCAAGAAACACCTTCCGGAGGTCGAGGTTGATCAAAATATGTATAAACCATGGTTATTTCTAGAGAGAGAAAGTAGAGAGAGAAAGGTGAAGAACTACGTGTTTATTAAATATGAAATGAAGTGAAACTTTACACACACTTTCTCACACCCCTCACGGAGAGTCATGAGGGGTATTTATAGGCTCATCACACTACATGTTTGCCTACTTGAATATAGTAGTCCTTGTAGTTTCTAATCTAGTCCAATTCACTTGTGTGACGTTATCTTTATAAAAAAGCGAGGCTAACAATCTCCCTCCAAGATATCACGTGAATGGTTACAGTGAGACCTATAAATGCATAAACAATTTAAATTACAACAATAGTAAACTATGTTGACGTTGTTGAAGCGCAGAGTCTCTGTAGTCTAGATACTGAGGCAGACTTGAAGTTCTCTCTTCCGACGATCTCGGCGTATGATCTTTGACACTGACGGCAAAGGTCTTTGTAGCTCTGAACTTTAACTGTAATGGTCTAGTTTGGTTATTACTCCCTCCTAACTAGTGAGCCTTTATTCTTTTTCTTGCTCCCTCCTAAACTGACAACTCTTCTTTCATCTCGCAGTGGATAAAGTAGATTCAAAAGTGTAGGAACATGGTTGTCGTACGGGTAGCAGCATAACAACATAACTCACATAACATTGCATAGAAGGTTGGTAATAAGCTCTGATGAACACATACTTGGTACCTCATGGTACTTCTCTGGTATTAAGTGCAGTCCCCTCTATCAACCAACGTGCTAAAAATGAAACACTACTTCTTTTGGCATGTTCTTCTCCCTCCTGATGGTTGCGAGTCATCGGAATCATCATAATCTTGTGTACATGCCATACAATTACCTGTACTTTACACTTCTAATACAATTTAGAAGCCACAACAGCTTTTTGAAGTACATTCTGTGAGTATATGTTGCTAAGATATGACTCTCTTTTTCTACAATCTCATCTCTTTTCTTCAACCTATAAGCATCCTCTTCAAATTCCAACCAGCTAGTAAATGACCGTTGACTAGAGAAACAACCCAATATAACCAATCTGAAAATGAAGTAAACATCCCTTAGATATGTGACTTAATCTTGTACGATGGTGTGACTAAGAACCTATACTAAGCACTACAACGTAACTCCTTTAAGCATAGGTAGATCCATATACTCAAACCCACAAACAGTACATGAAATCTCTGCCTCTTGAACTATCCACAACTTCATGCGACACTGAGTACTACAATGTAACTCCTTAAAGTGATAGCTATAACCCGTGAGCACTACAATGTAACTCCTTACATCGGGTATAACTAGATAATCCAAGTCTTAATCACTATCTCTACCAGTGTTTGCCCAAACAAGTATCTTCGAAAGTCATGCATCCATCCACCCCTGGACTTTGAGATAAATAAGTACACATGCCCTTGAAATGAACTTTAAACCCAGAAAAGTGATAAAGAATTATCCCCATAATCACAAAATCCAATACTAGCCGTTGTCATTTGAATGTGATTCTTGATCATGATCTTTTAAGCAATCCGTGGTGTGTTTTTGTTGTGTGATATATTGGTATTAGGATAATGAAACAAGAAATTGAATCATGTTCTGTAAAATGTTTACCAATTATATTAAGTGTTTTAGGTGAAGTGGAAATTAGGGTTTAGGGTAACAGACCAATGCTCAAGTTACACGATGAGGTTTAGGGTTTTGTTTATGTGATACACTTTGGTTATTTCCTTACTCAAAATCCCATATCCTTGCTCGATATCCTAAGTCAATTTCGGTAGAGTTTCGTTTAGGTAAGTCCCAAGTGAAGTCCTTACTCGATATACGATAAGGTATAATGGCTAACTCGCCAAATGTGATCTTGATTACCAATAATCCCTAACTCACAAACTTTCCCTAACTCGCGAAAAAAATTTCTAACTTGATAAAAAAAATTTCTAACTTGATAGAAAAAATTTCTAACTTGATAAAAAAAATCTAACTTGATAAAAAAAAAATTTAACTCGCTAAAAAATTTCTAACTCGCTAAAAATTTCTAACTCGCTAAAAAAAATTTCTAACTCGCTAAAAAAAAAAATTTCTAACTCTATAAAAAAAATTTCTAACTCGCTAAAAAAATTTTCTAACTCGCTAAAAATTTTCTAACTCGCTGAAAAATTTTTCTAACTCGCTAAAAAATTTTCTAACTCGATAAAAAATTTCTCACTCGATAAAAAACGATCCTAACTCGATAAGATCGTAAGTTTTCCGAGAAAAAAACACCAAAAACACGATTTTACAACCAAAAACACCACGATTCGCCCCCGGTTAGCTCTGATGCCACTTGTTATGACCAAGAAACACCTTCCGGAGGTCAAGGTTGATCAAAATATGTATAAACCATGGTTATTTCTAGAGAGAGAAAGTAGAGAACGAAAGGTGAAGAACTACGTATTTATTAAATATGAAATGAAGTGAAACTTTACACACACTTTTCCACACCCCTCATGGAGAGTCATGAGGGGTATTTATAGGCTCATCACACTACATGTTTGCCTACTTGACAATAGTAGTCCTTGTAGTTTCTAATCTAGTTCAATTCACTTGTGTGACGTTATCTTTATAAAAAAGTGAGGCTAACAAGGAATGTGTAGAAGATTGTGTTGGAATGAAGGAGACAAGAAGTACAAAAGTGTGTAAGAGAATGTTTGCGAATGAGGAGTAGGTTGGCAAGTTCAAATTCAATTGTGGCAAGGTTTAAGGTTTATGTGAAAGTGATGAAGTGGTTGAAATCAAAGTGATATACTTTCTTGAAGGAAAGATGACAATATATGGTTAGGGAATGTATAGGAATGTGGTAGAAATCATTTGTTTGGACTGTTGGGGATAAACCAATGATTAGAGAATGTGTAATGAAGTGTGGAGAATTAATGAGATTATGTAGAGAGTGTAGAGAAAAAGAATATTAAATGTGGGAGTGTGTAAAACATTTGTTTGTTGGAAAATGAAAACATACATAGGATTATTCAACATCCAATATCCCAAAGTCAAGTTGATCAAATAACATAATCCATGATTAAGCAATAATAATGACGACATCAAATAAGTACATTATATTGTCATCATTTGTCCTATATAATTGACTTGTTTTATTATATTTTATATGAGAATCGATACTTAATTGTTTACTTTAGTAATTCTCGGATAAAAACAAGCAATTGGTGAAACTTGGCGATTTTGGACGAAATATGGAGCAAAATGATCAAAATGGAAAAGTCTACTGAAATACAAAAGATACGCCGCATCATTCTAGACAGATGCGTCGTACTATCATACTTAGATGAATTCGAAAACCATTGCCTGACTTTGAAGAATGCGCTGCATCAAATTATATCATGCACCGCATATGAAACTTTGGTCAACGAAGAAGATCCAACTTGTTCTACTCCAGATACGCCGCATCACATTATCAACATACGCCGTATCTCTATCAAGACTTCACCAAATACGATTCAAGATACTGAAGGACATGCGCCGCATAAAGATTTATGTAACACCCCCAAATTTAAGTTTGTCGCAGCGGAAAAATAATTTGGGTGTTACGGGGAGGATCGAAGTTTTAATCTCATAAAACGGCTTAAAATAAGCGTTTTGAAAGTTATTTGTCATTCAAATAATATTTTTGATAAAAAGATAAACCAATTGATTTAAAAATCTTATTAAAAAGATATAAAGGCTTGTAAAAATGACAAATTTGATTTTTACATCATTTTAATTTATCAGAGTAATAAATGCCCACTCCGTGTCTTGTCCTGCTCCGTTAAATTATCTGAGATACACATGCTTAAAAGTGTCAACACAAAGGTTGGTGAGTTCATAGAGTTTTATGGAAAACCCTTTATTTTGTTAGATTTCAGGAATATTTGGTATTGATAAAATACAAACAGTAATGAAACAAGTATTGAGTATATTGACTATAATCACAAATAAATCATATAAGTATTCAATCACATTCAAATAAGGAATCAATAATCCTAACATGAGCTGGAAACTCATGATGCTAATTTAATTAGATATACGATTCACGTATGGTCAAATTCCTATACAGCTGTATCTAAATATATGTTGAAAACATACATTTCCTTTATAGATATTGCACCAAGCCTCATGACACACAAGCTTAACCAAAAGAGGTGTTTTATCAAATCAATGATAAATTTTGCCCTCTAATAATAGGTGATTTGCCAATTCCTATTTGTCTGCAAATATAGTGTATCACAACTAATACGACTAACCATTTGCAAATGGCATTCCGTCAAGTATTAGTGGGACAGGAGGTCAGTCCTTAACAGGTTTCGAAGCTGTTCACTATATTCGTACCCACTTTACATGTGATTAATGGCTCATGATTGAGGGACTTTATGGCGATAAGGTAAGTTAGGCAATATCAAGGTAATAATGGGATCATTCAAAATAACATCATGTAATCAAGTATCATACCACAGAAATCAGTTTGGAAATATTATCGTTTGAGTATCAGAAATTCAGTTTAAGTATTTCGCCAGTAACATATATATATCACATACCACAATAATCGAATTGGAAACATTATCATCAGAGTATCAGTATTTCAGTCAAGTAATTCGACCACAATAATCAAATTGGAAGCATTATCATATAAGTATAAGTATTTCAATTAAGTATTTTGTCAAGTATTGTATATATTACATTTTAAATCACAAACCATATTAAATAAATATCAATTAGGAAATTGATTTGAATCATGTATTTTATTCATATACTTATCAATTTATCAAAGTATATGTAAGCATGTATCTCCCCCAATGAAAAAACAATTATTTGAAATGGGGCTATGACTCACCTGGATTGATTTGGAAATGATGAAAAGTAAAGTAGGATGAGATTTATGGGAATGATTATGGAAACGTCTTTGATACGGAACCTGATAAATAAATTTATCTGAGAATATAACCAAATACTATTTGGTAAATATGAACGAATAACGAATAATATTTATTCGTTATGATGAATAGATGATGTGCAGTGTAATTATTATGTCATGCATGATATGATAGAATACTTTATTTAAAATCATCCATCGAAGTTTTACCTTTTTAAACGTAAGTAAAAATATTAACTTTTGAAATATCGTTATATATATTATTAACGTAAAAATAAATAATATATAAATAAAACATAATAAAATGCATATGACGTGATGGTTGCCGTAAAATAGAAAATAAAATAAGAATGTCAAATAGATTATGTTTAGTCCTTGTCCTTTTCCAATTTTTACACTTTTTATACTAACGGTTTTAGCGTCACACCGTTAGTCCTTTTCGTATCTAATTTACATTTACAGTCCACTACTTGTCCAAAATCACAATCTAAGCATGGAACATCATATAATATCAATTTTTATCCTAAACTTTCTGTTTTGACAGTTTTAGTCCAATTTTTTAAGGTTTGGCAGTTTTAGTCCTTTTAGGTGTCGTCGCGTTACATTTTTAGTCCAAAATTACAAAAATGCTTATAAAAATTTTATAAAAATTTCCGTAGCTTATTAAGTTAATAATAAGCTTATTTCAACTGCTTATTTAATAAAAGTGCTTATTTTCCAGCTTATGGGCCTTAACGAGCCAATTGTAAAGCCCGTTAAGATTTTTAGAGGCGAGGGCATGAAAATTGTTTCGGGCTTGAACTTGGGCTACTTTTGTGATTCAAAAAATATTTCATATGAGCCCAGTGGGCTTACAGATCATGATTTCTTATTGGGCTTGAATTGAGCCCAAGCGAACATAATTAGTTTTATTAACTAACTAAGTTTTGAAAAATTCTTGTTTTTGTCGATTCAAAATGAACTGATTTGGGTGTCGAAACGTGATTATTTTTACATGTTATATAAATGAAATTGGTAGTTTTCTAGGTGGTCTATTGAGTCGTGTAAAAATATGGTATACTTGTTACGTGATATTTCAAATTATACTAGCGTTTTGTAGCATGTATGGATCGTTTATATATATGGAAAAGTTAGAAATATTTCTAAGTATTTATGTGTAGTTTTCATGCGAGTGAGTATGGTTCAAAATGAGTTTGTAATATGCATGTGAAATAAAAACTAACGTGAAATATGTGTGCTACGTGACTCCTAGGCCTTCCAAGATAGAGGCTAGCCACGTTTGTGTTGCTACAATTTATTCGTACGTAAATATATATACATGAAACTTATATATGATCGAATAAAAATAAACATGGTGCATGGATTAAATTTTACGTGTGAAATGAATTGACAAAAGCTTGAAACAACTTACAACACCTCTAGGGTGGTGAAGAAACGAGTATGAATGAAGGAAACACAAGAAACTATAAAATTCGACTATAACCCAAAGTAATATTCGAATTTATTCAACCCGTTCCTTGCTTCTTGCTTCCAAACTCTATTGTATCAACTTCTGGTCTTCAAGGAATATTATTTGGAAGAAAAGGAATTTTGAAAGTGAATGATAAATGATGGAAATGGATACATGCATGTATAGTATATATATAATTCATTTTGATGATTCGTATGGTTTCAAATCACACAACAAACATATATTACTATGCTATGTCAGTACAATGGACTTATAGGATGAGATTTTAACATATTATATTAGAATGTGAGAGCTTCTTTTAGTGAATGTGTTATTTCTTTTATTTATATGTCGACTAGAGTTTAAAACATGTACACGAATTGAGTTTTTGCGAGAGACTTGATCAAGGCTGTTAACTATGAATATCTGAACATCAAACTATCCTAGAAATAATATTTAGAGGTCGTAGAAACAAACTGTGATTAAAACGGTTAAGAATTGAATGATTTATGAATCGATTAATATGAATATATGTCGAAACACTTTGCCACTTAAAAACGTATCAAACGTCGTCCAATGAACTTGGGATTTGACACACTAATAGTTGGCTAGGTGTTGAACGAGATGGTGTAAAAATATATATGTGTCGTGTGTAAAAATTTGGAATACGCGAGGTGATTTGGAGCTTGTTTGGTCGACTTATATGAAATTTTAAAATGTAAATGGGTTTGATTTTTGGGCCGGTTAGGCTTAGGGAAGATCATAGGCCCGTTTGGTTTTTGTAATTAATTTGTTAATTAGGATTAATAAATTGTTAATATTATATTAATTGTGTCTAGAACTTGTTTTGTCGTTTGGTGAATCTTGCAATATTGAAATCGTGACCATTTTAATATACAAAGAAAATTTTAAATTTCCCCGTAAAAATGGTGATTAAAATATTGACAGAGATTTATATATAATTAATCATTTATTAATTATAAAGATTTTTGCGAGGTTTTACAGTACCCACATGTCATTCTGAATTTCGTCCCGAAATTCAAATTTAATGTGATTACTTGAGTAAAGAATTTTTTAACAGAGGTTGTCGAGATATTTTTATTCCTAAAATTAAGGAAACGTGATTCAGTTAGATTTACTTGTACCAAACAAGACAAAATAACGGTCAGGAATAGTGGTAAAATAACTGCTAATGAATAGTGAATACTAACGGTCGTGAATAGTAACATAACGGATATATTTTTGGTCCCAACGGCTAAATTTTTATCCTATAAATACCTCATTTAATTTCATATTCTTCCATCAACCATTTTCCTAGCATTTCACATTTCCTATTCTTAACCTTTTTCTCTCATTAAATACTTCCTAAAATGCCGAGCCTAATTAGTATTATCGCAATGGTATATATCGTTGTTGCCATCACCTATTTGACTTTTGTTTCGGATGAAGATTATGTAGTTTTGGTCGGGATTTTGGGGTTCCTAATACCCCTCACGGTTCTATCATATGGTGTTGATAAGATATGGAGGCACTAGTTTCAAGCTAGATTTATTTAAAATGTATCTTTGTTATGTTTCTATGTAATCCTCAATAAATATGAAATAATTCTTATTTGTTTTTATGTTTAAGAACTAGGCTTGCGATTGTTTCTAATGGTGTACTTATACTTATTTTTTAGAATAATCAGAGTAATTCATCCTATGGTGGTTCTTGCTATGGTACTGTTGATGGGAATCCTTATTGTTATGTCGGGTCAGCTTATTGAAGATTCTACATTTTTTATTGTAATCATTGTAATAATAGCACTTTCTATGCTAATTATATGCCTATGTATTAATTTCCGTGGTTTCTAATAAAATTTTCGCTATTGATGTTTTCCATAAGCCTTTGTGAACTCTTAGGTTTCTAATGTTTTTACTTTTCTCGACTTACTATAATAAAAGTGATGGGTATTAAGTGTAAATATCTATTGGAGTTTTGTAAAAAGAATGAGGTTTATAAATAGTTTATTTAATCTCAAGATTTTTCTTTTACATGAAGATTGTTATTTAGAAAATCTGAAAAGATAACTGTTCCATTTATGACATAATTCTTCCTAAATTATACATAGGTAGCTAGGCTATGTATAATTGAGGACCAAATGATGTGATGCTTGGCTCAGTAATAATGGTATTTATTTTTCTTTAAATTGTTTTAGATGATTCAGTCTCAATGATTGAATGACATCTAATCATTTTCAAATGACTTTAGTAATTTTTTTTTTTTTTTTTTTTTTTTTTTTTTTTTTTTTTTTTAATATGGTGATGAGTCAGGAATTTCTAAGGAAATACTAGGATATCCTTGGTATAAACTTAAAGTTCATGAGATAATTCTTACAGGGTGGTTATAATCTATCGTTCAGTCACTCTTATTGTTCTCTTAAGGTGAGTTGGTCTAAAATCCGTAAAACTTTCATGGTTATGCTTACAAGGTATGGCCGTCTTATTTTCTTTTCTTACTATATTGTTGCTAATCGGAGGAACTATGGTTACTTCAAGTATTACTGCAATGATACTGATTACTAACTTCTGGATATTCTTAGTGCTTTGTTAGGCCCTTTAGTGAAAGAATATGGAGCTAATTATTTCATTGATGATAGACTGAATTGAATCCCTACCGTAATCTAATTTCAAGATATGTCTGGGTAGTATCTTAGATAATTTATCAACTCTTGGTATAGGATTGCTAAGGAACAAACGGACTTATCTACTAAAGCTAAAGTTCAATAACCTTCTCTCTATTCTTCAAGTTTTTTTCCAAAAATTTGTCTTATAAAATTCTATGGTTATAGCCTAATCATGGTAGGTATAAGGTATCATAATAATCATAGGTATTTATCAAGGTAAGTTTGAATATATTCACTATAATCAACATTATATTAATAACTTGATAGATTGTTTTTGCAAAACAAACGATACAAGATCTTTTATTAATACTCTATTGATATGAGGGGAGTCATTTGTTTACCAAAGAGAGTAACAAACGGTGAGATTCTTCATGAAGATATGAGGAATCATTACATGCATGCATAGCATCATGATGGAAAGAATTTATTAACAACAGATGGTTATAACGAAAGGAGATTAATATTAAAGGTTGGTTACAAGTTTTGAGAGTTTCGGAATTATTAGGAAATCTTTCATCACTAACCAAAAACTTTTTGGTTTAGTGGGTACAACTTTCTGTTCAGGGGAATTGAGTGAAGATACATCGTTTGGGATGTATTGTATCGAGAAATTTGAAACGTCAGGAAATAGAGAATTTGGAAATATTTGGTATTGAGGAATATGAAGTATAAGGTGATGGAGAATTTGGCTCAACGTTCTTCTACGGCATCTCTTGGCTTGAACTTCGTCCAACTTCGAATGCTGCTTGACCACCAATCAAATCTTCATATGACTCGGTAGCTCTTCTGAGTTTTTGACGTAAAGGTGAACGAATAGGTGACGGTGGAGGTGATCTCTGAGTGAGTTCTATATTAGGTTGGGGTTGTGATATTTGTATGTAAGGATCTTCAGTATTCGGAGAATTTTTATTGATAGATGAGGTATTAGTATTATGGATATTAGTTGTGACATTCACGGGAGTTCCTGAAGAAATGCTACAGTAGTAACCGAGAATAACATTTTATGAGGATTTTGTATGTTAAAAATATAACAGTACAGATGAAATAATTATTGTGTAAGAGTAACTATTAAGCATGTAAGATAATCTCAATAGATAAGGTATTGAGCACGGCAGTCTGCAGACACGGAGGGCATAAAATGTTATGGTGTAAAATCATTATTTTGAAAATGTAGTTATAGTTTTAATGCTTGAAAACATTTAATTCTCTATAACTGTATCTCTGATGCCAATCTGTAACACCCTCAAATTTAAGTTTGTCGCAGCGGAAAAATAATTTGGGTGTTACAGGGAGGATCGAAGTTTTAATCTCATAAAACGGCTTAAAATAAGCGTTTTGAAAGTTATTTGTCATTCAAATAATATTTTTGATAAAAAGATAAACCAATTGATTTAAAAATCTTATTAAAAAGATATAAAGGCTTGTAAAAATGACAAATTTGATTTTTACACCATTTTAATTTATCAGAGTAATAAATGCCCACTCCGTGTCTTGTCCTGCTCCGTTAAATTACCTGAGATACACATGCTTAAAAGTGTCAACACAAACGTTGGTGAGTTCATAGAGGTTTATGGAAAACCCTTTGTTTTGTTAGATTTCAGGAATATTTGGTATTGATAAAATACAAACAGTAATGAAACAAGTATTGAGTATATTGACTATAATCACAAATAAATCATATAAGTATTCAATCACATTCAAATAAGGAATCAATAATCCTAACATGAGCTGGAAACTCATGATGCTAATTTAATCAGATATACAATTCACGTATGGTCAAATTCCTATACAGCTGTATCTAAATATATGTTGAAAACATACATTTCCTTTATAGATATTGCACCAAGCCTCATGACACACAAGCTTAACCAAAAGAGGTGTTTTATCAAATCAATGATAAATTTTGCCCTCTAATAATAGGTGATTTGCCAATTCCTATTTTTCTGCAAATATAGTGTATCACGACTAATACGACTAACCATTTGCAAATGGCATTCCGTCAAGTATTAGTGGGATAGCAGGTCAATCCTTAACAGGTTTCGAAGCTGTTTACTATATTCGCGCCCACTTTACATGTGATTAATGGCTCATGATTGAGGGACTTTATGGCGATAAGGTAAGTTAGGCAATATCAAGGTAATAATGGGATCATTCAAAATAACATCATGTAATCAAGTATCATACCACAGAAATCAGTTTGGAAATATTATCGTTTGAGTATCAGAAATTCAGTTTAAGTATTTCGCCAGTAACATATATATATCACATACCACAATAATCGAATTGGAAACATTATCATCAGAATATCAGTATTTCAGTCAAGTAATTCATCAGTAAAATATATATATCACATACCACAATAATCAAATTGGAAGCATTATCATATAAGTATCAGTATTTCAATTAAGTATTTTGTCAAGTATTGTATATATTACATTTTAAATCACAAACCATATTAAATAAATATCAATTAGAAAATTGATTTGAATTATGTATTTTATTCATATACTTATCAATTTATCAAAGTATATGTAAGCATATACAATTATTTGAAATGGGGCTATGACTCACCTGGATTGATTTGGAAATGATGAAACTAAAGTAGGATGAGATTTATGGGAATGATTATGGAAACGTCTTTGATACGGAACCTGATAAATAAATTTATCTGAGAATATAACCAAATACTATTTGGTAAATACGAACGAATAACGAATAATATTTATTCGTTATGATGAATAGATGATATGCAGTGTAATTATTATGTCATGCATGATATGATAGAATACTTTATTTAAAATCATCCATCAAAGTTTTACCTTTTTAAACGTAAGTAAAAATATTAACTTTTGAAATATCGTTATATATATTATTAACGTAAAAATAAATAATATATAAATAAAACATAATAAAATGCATATGACGTGATGGTTGCCGTAAAATAGAAAATAAAATAAGAATGTCAAATAGATTATGTTTAGTCCTTGTCCTTTTCCAATTTTTACACTTTTTATACTAACGGTTTTAGCGTCACACCGTTAGTCCTTTTCGTATCTAATTTACATTTACAGTCCACTACTTGTCCAAAATCACAATCTAAGCTTGGAACATCATATAATATCAATTTTTATCCTAAACTTTCTGTTTTGATAGTTTTAGTCCAATTTTTTAAGGTTTGGCAGTTTTAGTCCTTTTAGGTGTCGTCACGTTACATTTTTAGTCCAAATTTTCAAAAATGATTATAAAAATTTTATAAAAATTTCCATAGCTTATTAAGTTAATAATAAGCTTATTTCAACTGCTTATTTAAAAAAAGTGCTTATTTTCCAGCTTATGGGCCTTAACGAGCCAATTGTAAAGCCCGTTAAGATTTTTAGAGGCGAGGGCATGAAAATTGTTTTGGGCTTGAACTTGGGCTACTTTTGTGATTCTAAAAATATTTCATATGGGCCCAGTGGGCTTACGGATCATGATTTCTTATTGGGCTTGAATTGAGCCCAAGCGAACATAATTAGTTTTATTAACTAACTAAGTTTTGAAAAATTCTTGTTTTTGTCGATTCAAAATGAACTGATTTGGGTGTCGAAACGTGATTATTTTTACATGTTATATAAATGAAATTGGTAGATTTCTAGGTGTTCTATTGAGTTGTGTAAAAATATGGTATACTTGTTACGTGATATTTCAAATTATACAAGCGTTTTGTAGCATGTATGGATCGTTTATATATATGAAAAAGTTAGAAATATTTCTAAGTATTTATGTGTAGTTTTCATGCGAGTGAGTATGGTTCAAAATGAGTTTGTAATATGCATGTGAAATAAAAACTAACGTGAAATATGTGTGCTACGTGACTCCTAGGCCTTCCAAGATAGATGCTAGCCACGTTTGTGTTGCTACAATTTATTCGTACGTAAATATATATACATGAAACTTATATATGATCGAATAAAAATAAACATGGTGCATGAACTAAATTTCACGTGTGAAATGAATTGACAAAAGCTTGAAACAACTTACAACACCTCTAGGGTGGTGAAGAAACGAGTATGAACGAAGGAAACACAAGAAACTATAAAATTCGACTATAACCCAAAGTAATATTCGAATTTATTCAACCCGTTCCTTGTTTCTTGCTTCCAAACTCTATTGTATCAACTTCTGGTCTTCAAGGAATATTATTAGGAAGAAAAGGAATTTTGAAAGTGAATGATAAATGATGGAAATGGATACATGCATGTATAGTATATATATAATTCATTTTGATGATTCGTATGGTTCCAAATCACACAACAAACATATATTACTATGCTATGTCAGTACAATGGACTTATAGGATGAGATTTTAACATATTATATTAGAATGTGAGAGCTTCTTTTAGGGAATGTGTTGTTTCTTTTATTTACATGTCGACTAGAGTTTAAAACATGTACCCGAATTAAGTTTTTGCGAGAGACTTGATCAAGGCTGTTAACTATGAATATCTGAACATCAAACTATCCTAGAAATAATATTTAGAAGTCGTAGAAACAAACTGGGATTAAAACGGTTAAGAATTGAATGATTTATGAATCGATTAATATGAATATATGTCGAAACACTTTGCCACTTAAAAACGTATCAAACGTCGTCCAATGAACTTGGGATTTGACACACTAATAGTTGGCTAGGTGTTGAACGAGATGGTGTAAAAATATATATGTGTCGTGTGTAAAAATTTGGAATACATGAGGTGATTTGGAGCTTGTTTGGTCGACTTATATGAAATTTTAAAATGAAAATGGGTTTGATTTTTGGGCCGGTTGGGCTTAGGGAAGATCATAGGCCCGTTAGGTTTTTGTAATTAATTTGTTAATTAGGATTAATGAATTGTTAATATTTTATTAATTGTGTCGAGAACTTGTTTTGTCGTTTGGTGAATCTTGCAATATCGAAATCGTGACCATTTTAATATACAAAGAAAATTTTAAATTTCCACGTAAAAATGGTGATTAAAATAATGACAGAGATTTATATATAATTAATCGTTTATTAATTATAAAGATTTTTGCGAGGTTTTACAATTTAAGTTACGCCACACCTGAAGATGGTGTACGAATATTCCAGAATATATTAATCTTGGACCCCCACGCGAAGTTAAGTAGATGCGCCGCATCTACCTACTCAATGCGTCGCATCGAACCCTCAGACATAACCTATAAATACCCCAAGAATTCAGAAAGATATACATAAAAACCCTAAGGAGATGAATTCAGACGACTTGGCAACACATGACACATCACAAAAGAAGATCTTAGAGCAGTAAGAAGGTCCTGCATGTATTTAATTCATTAAGTAGTTTTGTTTTATCTGTAATAGTAAGCTTTAATTTATCAGGATTGATGGGCTTGTGGCGACCATAATGCTCCCCTTAAAATTGCTTTCCCATCAATAAAGTTTATATGTTGTAGAATATCAATCAATTCACAAACATGATGGCACTTGTGATTAGTGTGGCGTTTAAATTAAGAGAAAAGAAGAAAGAGGAGAAAACTTGAAACCTTGAGAGAGAAAATGTGATGTTAGATTAAAGTGTATGAGAAGGTCCAACCCTCTCCACATGTGGAGAGGGGTATTTATACTTCCTAACAAACAAAAGATAAAACGCCCACACCCGGGCTGTGGATCAGGCATACAGTGGGTAAAGACTCGTCCTTCTTCCACAATGTTACTTAATCTAATTCTAACTAATAACTAAACTAACTACGAGCTAACTTAATGCTATTACAATAATTAGGTGACCGAGACTTTTATATGAATATTTGTATTCCTAACAATCTCCCCCTAACCGAGGTTACCTTGGAAATTAAGCTCTTTGATCTTTAAGCATTCATAAGTCATTGTAGCTCGTAGGTTCTGATTCTTCACTTTTCTTCACACTTTGTACTTCAAGCAATGAACTTGTGATTTGGTGTTCCTTTGAGATGTGTGATCTTTGAGCTTCTTTGAGATCATCAGCTACAGTAAATCTCCAAGCTCATCCATAGGAGTATCGCCTTCATGTGATGTAGTGACTTAAGGACCGTCATGCTCACACCCTTCTAGATTAGGAGACTTTACATCAGAGTTTGTAGATCAGGAGACTTTTCATCAGAGTTGCGAAAACGTTGTTGGTAGTCTCTCAACATTTGTTGTAGCAAGTCTCTCATCATCATTGATAGTGAGGAGGATGTGTGAGCATGAGGTATGGATTGACCCGATTCAGCTGGAAATAGAAGCCATCAACGCCATATTTATATGTGTCCCTGAAATAAAACAGTTAGCAATAAAGATAGAGAACGAATATGGCTTTGTCATTCGTTCTGCGAGGACAGACTACCCTCCGGTTTTGTGAAAACCGACCTGTGATCAGGTAGAGACTCTTTTAAAGAGGACTCTCATTGACAGGAATTTCCAGCTTATAGTAATGAATTTTCCAAAGAATCCACTTTGGAATCTTCATACTAAGCATGTTCTCATACCGGAACGTCTCAAAGCAGACAACACAATAGAGTGAATCGGTGAATTGATATTCACGGATTGATGAGAAATAGATTTATAGAAATCACTCGCGTGTCCTGTGATAAACATTTTTGAGACACAACGAGAGTTTTAAGCTTTGAATCACATTTCCATCAAAAATACTTTTGTTTGAAAGATTATACACAATCAATGTGCTCGAAAAGTTAGTTTGTGAGCACATTGAAAGGTTTTTTCAAAAGTATCCGTCAATCCATATCCTAGAACAATTTTGATTCAAACTTGAATCGCACCATTGTTGCTTTCCAGTTGTCACATGATCATTGATCCAAGATGGATCTCACATGTCACCTACCAAGAACTTGAGTGATGTTCGCTCTAAAAGGATTTCCATCTTCATTGTGAATATTTTCATATCACTCGAATGTTCTGGCAATACCATAAGGATAATGCATAGGACTCTACATATATTATCTTACTTTCCACATTGTGTGAAACAATAAGCATATTGGAAGTGTGTCCTAACGAGATTTATGGATGATCTCTTTGGCTCTAGACTCAATAGTGCGTTTTGATTCGCTCCTGGAGACTGGGGAGGTGTCTCCTGTTTTAGGTATCAACATAGCTCGCAATGAGCGGTCGATACATTGCACAGGGTTCCCCGTGAGATTGAAACAAGCTCTTTTAAGAGAACTTGAGTGGTTAGGAAGTTTGGTGCAGTGCGTCACTGGGTCCATGATGTCTTGTCTTCAATACCGGTGTTACTTTAGTAACCGCCAGTAGATTATGAGTCGAACCCGGTTTCTGCCCTAAGGTTGAATATATGGAGGGCTACTTCTTTTCACCCTTTCTCATTTCATTTTTTTTCATTCTTCAACCCCTTCAGTGCTTACCGAGACTTCATCACTAGAACCTTGTTGGGTTTGTTCCAGCACTAGCTCTATCTCAGTCCGCACTCTTCCCTTTCTCACTTTACTCCGTTTTTCCAATCATTCCTAAGGACTTCTAATCTATCTATGGATTGTCCCTGGGAAGATCCTTCCAGTTCTGGTGGATCATGGGAGCTCATACCTAACCTTAACCATGCTTATAACTCCATGCATAATGATAAATGGTCGGTCTTTGGTATTACTTCCAAAAACGCCTTTTGCTCCCCATCAATATGTGCATCGATATTCGAAAGAGTTTAGCATATATGTGGGAGCCTATTATTGAGTCGAAAAGATCACGTTTGATTATCAGATTTGATATTTAAATCACATTCTCTCCCCCGATCAAAATTTTCAAATCTTTCGAGATTTTGGATCTCAATTGATTTAAATAAGTTAGAAAACGTTTGGGAGAGAAATGCGGTCAGTTTTAATACTTTTCTGATAAGAGGAACTTTTTTCCTGCTCCCCCTCAATCAGTGACGGAGGTTGTTATATGTCAGATTTGAAGAGTTTACAAAATATTTGAAGTTATAACGAAAACTCTTTGAAAATTTTCTCCTTCTCACACATAACCATCACAAATTGTTTAATTGATGATACATAAAATTTTGAGAAATCACTTTCCCCCTCAATCAATGACGGATGTTAAAACCGAAATATTTTCATAAAATATTAAAGTCATTGATTGAGTGAAAAATTTTAACTAAACTTTGAGTTCAATTTGATTTTCAATCAAAAATCTCATGGTACCACCAAGTTTTGCACAAATACCTTCCGGAAAAATCATAGAAGGGAAAGTATTTGGCGATAAAAAGAAGATTTCTCTTCTTTATCAAGAAATAATGCACTGAAGCATACATTAGATCGAGGAAACATGGATATAAAGTAATCCATGCCCAGGTGAACTTCACCTGGTAAAAGGAACAACCGTCTTTTAGGCGACGTGTTTTCCCCATTTTGAAAAACGGGTTGCTATCTGAATTAATAGCAAGCCATGTTTTTTAAGTCCGGGTTGCAGCCTGAAATGACTACAAGCCATAATTATAAGAATATTTTGAGATACGACATGTTCTAAAAAAAGTTTATTTGAAACCGAAAAACTCTTGCTCAAGCATATGTATGACTCCGTGTCATTATTGAATGACATTTCTAGAAACGTACATAATATTGATTACACAAGAGACATGTCGAGAGAAGAATATTTTTGTATTTTTTATGATTTTTCAGATTTTTAAAGTTTTTATAGGTTTTATATTTTCCTATTTTCTTTTTGATATATTTTATGTACAAAGGATATATGAAGCCAAAACTTCAATCATCATTCTCTTCTTGGAGAGACTTAAGAGTTTCTGGAGTGAGGCTCTTCATCCCAAGTCGTGGGAGAATGAACTGAAATCTTTCCCGAGAAAGAGCCTTTGTGAATATGTCAGCCAGCTGAAACTCCGTTCTCACAAAGTAGAGTTCCACTATCCCTTTCTCCACTTGTTCTCTGATGAAGTGATGACGAATGTCTATATGCTTGGCTCTGGAGTGCTGGACATTGTTGCAACACAGGGCAACGGCAATTTTGTTATCACAATACATTGGGATTTTGTTAAAATCATACCCATAATCTGATAATTGTGATCTCATCCACAAAATTTGAGTACAGCATGAGGACATGGCTATATATTCAGCTTCTGTGGATGATATTGAAGTGCACATCTGCTTTTTGGATGACCAGCTGACAAGTTTATCACCTAAGAATTGAGCACCTCCGGAAGTACCTCTGCGAGTATCTTGACACCCCGCATGATCAGCATCTGAGTAGGCCATGAGAGCCATTGCATTGTCTTTAGGGTACCAAAGACCCATGTGGATTGTCTCTTGGAGATATCTGAAGATTCTCTTGACTGCTTCTAAGTGCTTTTTGGTGGGCTTGGATTGATATCTGGCGCACATGCATACGGCGAAAAGAAGGTCTGGCCTACTTACTGTGAGGTACATGAGAGATCCAATCATGCTTCTGTATTTGGTCTGATCAATGGTTACTCCAGTTGAGTCATCATCGAGTTTGGATCTTTCAATCATGGGTATATCAACTGTGTCACTTGAATAAAAGCCAAACTTCTTGAGGATATCACTAGCATACTTGGCTTGATTGATAAAGATGCGGCTTGGGTTTTGAGAGATTTGTAATCCCAAGAAGAAAGACATTTGTCCCATCATAGACATTTGAAACTTGGAACTCACTTCCGTAGCAAACCGATCACATTCCTTGGAATCAGACGATGCAAAGATGATATCATCAACATAGATTTGAACGTGAATAAGGTTGTTTCCAGTCTTCCTAGTGAACAAGGTAGGATCAACTACACCCTTGGTGAATCGATTTGCAAGAAGAAACTTCGAAAGTGTGTTGTACCAAGCTCTCGGAGCCTGTTTGAGACCTTGGATTAAAAATGCGCGCATCATTGCGTAAATTGCACGCATCGTTGCATTGCATTTGAAATTTCGCATTATGGGGCCTAATGCAAGGGCATCCTAAATTGCATTCGCATTTGACCGCAATTTACCGCATTCGTCTAATGCTAGCAACGGTCGCAATTGTCGCAATCTAGAATTTAGGTCATTTTTGTAAAAAAGAAACCATATAAAAGAGATCCAAGTATTTAAATGGGATTTTAAAGATAGAACTTGTTAAAAGACGTACAAATAAAACATAATAATGAAAATATAGTATCTTGAGTTTTCAAGTTATTTATTTTACAAATGAATTATTGGCCTAATTTCAATATCCTAGTAACATATTTCGTAAGTTTATTACATTTACTTGGTACTTGAAAGAATATACTACGTATAAATAATTTCGTGCTTTTTTTAATACTAAACGCAATGCATCTGAATTGCGCTCGCATTCGCATCGCGCATCACGCATTGGCTTTTGGGACGTTTAGCGCATCGGATCGCAAAACGCAATTTTAAACCAAGTTTGAGACCATAGAGTGCCTTCTTTAAGCGATATACATGATTAGGTCTTTCTGGGTCCACAAAACCTTCAGGTTGAGTAACATAAACCACCTCCTTTAAGTCCCCATTCAGGAAGGCAGTCTTAACATCCATTTGATAAACAATCATGTTACTGCTGGCAGCATTGGAAAGAAAGATTCTAATGGCCTCGATACGAGCGACAGGTGCAAATGATTCTTCAAAGTCAATACCCTCTTGTTGACTGTATCCTTTCGCAACTAGACGAGCCTTGTTTTTCAACACATCCCCATGCTCATCAAGCTTAACTTTCAAAATCCATTTGAGAGCGATGATCATTGCGCATTCAGGTGGTGGTACTAATTCCCATACATCAAGACGATCAAACTCATGGATTTCTTCTTGCATTGCAGTGAACCAAGACACCTTAGTAAGGGCATCCTTGAAGTCTTTGGGCTCGATTTTGGATAAAATTGAGTTGAAGAAATAACACAAGGCATCAGTAGCAAGTTGTTTTCTGGTGGACACAGGTCGTGAGGGGTTTCCTATGATGTTGTCAATAGGGTGATCATTTGTCCATTTTTCGAGATGTTTATGAGGTTGAGGATAGTGAACTGATATAGCATTGTTTGACTCTTCTAAGGAAGATGCTTCGTTGGAGGATTCAGGTGCAAAAACGTTTTCAAATGGTTCTTCCTCAGGTGGTGCAAAAGGATTGACTTCCCATGTGTTTTCAGATGTAACTCCTTGGTGTTCAGAAGACGATTGTATATTTGATTCATTTTGAGTGTAGCTACATTCTGGTGCATCTTGATCAAGAGAGATGGAGACCGATGGACCATTTGTATCATGAGGTGCATTCACAGCCATAATATTAGGCTCAACAACCGGCTGTACCAGTTCATGAGGTGGCTGAGACTCGAAGTACTCATCAAATACAGGATAAAATAACTTTTTCAATTCTTCACTCATGGGAGGAACATAAGGAGTGACATGGTTGGAGTTCTGTACAAGTCCCGAACTTATTGGTCTAGGAGATAAAAGGTTATGCAAGGGTTCAAAACTGGTGTGTACTGAAGCCATATGCTCTGTCAGCTTATCAAACGTGACATGGATTGTTTCCATGATTTTTCAGGTTCTTTTGTTGTAGATTCGGTACCCTTTTCGATCTGGCGCATATCCAACGAATACCCCAATATCAGCCTTAGCTTTAAGCTTCCCTAAGTCTTCACTATCATTTGTTGGGTAGCACAGACACCAAATACTCGAAGAAAAGAAAGATCAGGCTTCTTGAGATGCACCAGCTCATAAGGTGTCTTGTTATGAAGTGGATGAATTAAAGATCGATTTTGAGTATAACATGCAGTAGCAATAGCTTCAGCCCATAGAAACATTGGTGTCTTTGAAAATATAAGCATAGTGCGAGCAGCTTCAACTAGTGTGCGATTCCGTCTTTCAACGACTCCATTTTGTTGAGGAGTTCGAGGAATACTCTTCTGATGACTGATGCCGATACTTTCATAGAATTGGGTGAGTTGTTGGTTAACAAACTCAGTTCCATTGTATGTGTGAATGATTCTAACAGTTTTTTTGAGCCTTACTTGCAACTGCTTGATGATTTTGATAATAATATCAGGAGTTTCATCCTTGAATCTTAAAAACTTCACCCATGTGAATCTTGAATAGTCATCCACAATAACAAGAATATATCTTTTCCCATTGAAGCTTTGCACTCTCATGGGTCCGCACAGATCCATGTGAAGGGTATGGAGTACTTTAGTGTTGGAGTTAGTGGGTTTTGGTTTATGAGTTTGCTTCTTTCTTTTACCCAATTGACATGATGAGCAGAGATGATCTTTTTCATACTTCAATCTAGGCATGCCTCGAACAAGATCTTTGCGAGAAAGTTCATTAATGGTGCCAAAGTTTAAGTGGTTCAAACGACGGTGCCATAACCATGATTTGCTCTTTGAGGCCTTAGACAGCAAGCAAATGGGAGAGGACCGCATCATGTCTTCAATAGAGATAGTATACAAATTTGTACCACGACTTCCCTTAAAAAGATCAACTCCATCCAATTCTCTAACGAAACATGTGTGTTTTCTAAAGGCCACTTCGAGATCAAAATCACAAAATTGTCCAACAGAGAATAAGTTGTGCCCAAGTCCTTCCACATAGTAAACTCTAGAGATCACACTATCACCAAACACATAATCCCCATATCCCATGATAGCTCCAAAGTGGTCGTTTCCGAATCTAACTGTCCCGATAAACTTTTTCACGAAATTTATGAGCCGAGAGCGATCCCCAGTCATATGTTTTGAGCAGCCTGAGTCCAAATACCACAGGACGATTTGTACGACCTACATTTGAAACCAGACAGATATGGATAACTGAAAAACATAGATCCCCAAGTGTAATTGGGGTCCAATAGGTTAGCACATGCTTACTTAAGAGATACAAGATCAGTATTTTCATTGGTTCTCAAAGATGAATCGATACTAGTGGAAGCGACTGTCGTACTATCAATGCTTTGGGTCACTAAAGGGAATTTTCTACCAGTAGCCTTCCATCTCTTAACCTCTAAAGACTTAGGGTCTGGCATGTAAGTCAATGGGCACTGGTTTCCTAGAGTGAATTTTCTTCCAGTAGGTTTCCACTGATATCCTACTTTATTAAAAACTTTTCCTGTAGATTTCCATGTATTGTTTTCCACTTTGTGTGTCTTAGCAAATTTAACTAGTGATTTATAAGAGGATTTCAAAAAAGACACAACACATTCATCATGATTACCAGAAATTAAACAACCGTTACAAGTTTTACAAGTAGCATTAGAATTCGAATTAATTACAGTACGCTTAACGCAAATACTAGAATCAACACGATTCTTTTCATTCAAATCAATTTTATTGTTCCTAAGGTGGTCTTCTACTTTCTTCCCTTGATCAGTCTTAGCAGGCGAAGTCCTATCATTCCTTGTATTGCCTTTAGGCTTTGACCCGCTAGCTTTAGTGACGTTGATTACTCCTGTAGAATAGACGATGGGAACATTAGATTGTTGAACAGTTGTTTGGTTTCTAGGTGGTGATGTGCTATGATCAGAACTAGCCAAAGGTATATCAAAAGTAGCATGCTTCTTTAAATTCCTAGATGAGGATGTGCCATTTCTATCACGCATTTTGGGTATCTTGGGACATGTACCTATGGCATATTCTAACAACTCTTGTGACCGCTTGGTGAGAAAGCAAACATCCGATAGGGAGTTATCAGATGGTCTCACCATTCTATCTTCTTCAATGGTTTCACGGGTCATGTCCAGGCAGTTCTTAAGATGTCTAAGGTAATCCCTATGGACTAGCTCATTGTTCTTAAGGGGAAGAGGAATAAAAGCAGCCTCACATGCATATTTTTTACATTTACAAACCACATAATTGATATTGTCACTTTCATTAATCGGCATTTTCCCTTTCACCTTTGTCTTTAGATTCTCAATTTCATTAAGCAAAGAAGTTATCTTTTCATTGGTTTTATCACGAGTGATCTTGATCGAATCATATAACTCTTTGTAATGTTGTTTAACTTTAGAATTTTCAGCTCGAAAACAATCATTTTCATGTTTAAGTGAGTTGATTGTGTTTTGAAGTTGAAAGTTAAGAGAATCTGTAGACATTGGTTTATGGGTGTCGATCACAGTATTCATGGGAGACTTCAATTGGGCAATTTGAGCCCTCAATAACCTGATCGTGTTCATGTGAGCTTGAATTTTTTCATCCCTTTTTGCTAATTCAAAATATGCATCAAATTCCGGAGCATCAGAAGATGTCTTGGCCTTTGATAATTTCATTTTTTTCTTCTAAATGTTGATATTTTAATTGTAAGTTAAGATTATCAACTTCTAGTTTAGAAAGATGCTTGATCATGTTGTCATGATCATCATTTTGAATTTTTTCAAGCAATTTCACATTCTCCCCCTCAAGCTCAACAACACGATTGTGAAGGTTATTCAAAGCAATAGACATTTCATGAAACTGACAAGCATTAAGAGAAGAATTTGTAGCAGTGTAAAACACATCTTGTGTAATGCATTTAGCAATCAAGTTGTCATTCATGATGAGAATATTTTTTCTGGCAATTTCACTATGTTGAATATCTATTGCTTTTTGTTTACGCTTGTTTTCCATATTTTTAAACACTTCTTTCATTTCCTTAAGCTCAACATCAAGGGATTGTCGTAAACCCTCAAAATGTTCTTTGATTAGTTTAAAAAATGGGATGACGTCAGTTAAGTAACACTCTTTGGTTAGCTCAAATCCACGTTCACCCTCAGTGATTCCCATTGGTGTGATTCTCTTTTTGCATGTTTTATCAAAATCAATGAACATTTGACACAAGACATAAATGCTAATAAGAGTTTTACATTGCGTGGGAAGCGACAACTGAACTAAGTGCATCGGTGTATTGGGGGGATACACCGTTGGGGCAGCTAACTTTTGGGATGTCCTGGCCTTAATTTCCTCAGCTTTCATTTTCTCTATGTCTAAAGGCCAAAATACCTATTCTGGTGTTAACTTAGTTTGAGGTGCAAAAACAGTCACTCAGTTTTGTTCATAATAGTCATGTGGCTTAACAATGACTCGGTGTTTAATGCACTTTGGATCCTTCATTTTTTTTAATCAAATCTCTCTATCGGCAGAATCAAGTTCATCCAATTCTTTATCAAACCAACTATTTGGTGGTTCATAATTGGGAGTAAGCATAACCTTAGCATCATAGAGGGGAGGTTGAGAGGCTCTAACGCTCTTAAGGAAGTTTGTTTTAGGTAATCCTAAATCCTTATCACTATGCTTATCCTGTAGTTTAATGTGCTTTTCCATCATTTGAGCTGTTTGACATGTTTGGCCTTGAATATACAACTTGTTTTCAAGTTTGTTTTTCAACTGCTTAAGGTTGGAAAATTCGTTTAACAGTTTGTTTTCCTTTTCTTGAAATTCACTTTTTAGAAGATTTAAACTATCCTGAATTTCCTGTTTTTCCTTAAAAGCACGATCAAGTTGATTTTGAAAAGATTTAATCTCTTGTTTAAAGGCCATTTCCTTTAAATTTTATTCAGTGATGTAAGCATGCATTTGCCATTCCATTTTTTGTTCACGTTCTGTTAGCTCAAATCTTGCACGTTGTTCATAGAACCTTACTTGATCCTTAAGAGTATTTATCCTAGTGATTAGGGTGTCATCAGGTGCAACAGCAGTGTACTCATTCAATTCACACATATCGTCATCAACAAAGGATATATTACTTGATACAACAGACTCGACGTTGTGCTTTACATATTGTTCATATGGGACAATATTGCTATTTCCCAAATTTGCAACATCTAATTCAGCAACGTCAGTTTGTTGTACTTCGTTATATATCGTTTGTTCATGCATCACATCATTATCACTAACAACAGAAGACTTTCCACAAGATACGTTAGAAATACTGTCGTGATCCGAATGTTGCTCAGTTGGGAACACATTAATGGTTTCCAATTCAGCCTTATTTGATTCACGAACATTATTTGTCATATATCATTGACGGTCTTTTGTTCATCGTTGTTTGCACATATATCATATAATTTTAGTACCTCAGATATGATGGATGATTTGGAGCGATCAGATTGTTGTGTGGGTGAGACAACAGATGATAAATTAGCCATGAAGATTGTCTGAGCAGTGGGTTCGTCATCAACATCTGAGTTGAAAGCATCACAATCCTCTGCCTGGAAGATGTTTGGATCATTAAGAGCTAAATCCTGAACTGGTTGTTCATCCACATCATCATCAAATGTCTTTCCATCATCCCCAGCAATGAACGTCAATTCTTCCTCATTTAGCACAACTCCATTCTCTTGAGCTTGCATGAGCAACATTTTGTCCTTGAAGTAATCTGAGTTTTGAGGACGTTTTGGTTAAGTGCAATTTCTGGCGATGTGACCTAGACCCCCACAGTTGTAACATTTTGGTTGCCTTCCTTGTCCCTGATTCACATTTCCAACTCTGTTCTGAAAGTTACCCCGCACAGCATTCCTTTGATTCACGTTCTGTCTTCCTGAACGTTTTGCACAATTACTTTTCTGTCTTCCACAATGGCCTGATTACGTGGGTTGGAGGAAGTTCTGAGTTGATTGTTGGAGGATGGGAGTGCAGCCTTGAAATGTTGAACCAGTAGAGACACTTGATTTGAAAGATTGTCAATCATCTTGTCAGTATGAGAGTATCCTGAATCGAGGTGAGTATTCATGGCAGCTGATGACTATAGAGATGGGTGATCCATTGATGACACAGGTTGAGTTGTTGGCACCATACTAGTCATGAAAGCAAGTGAGTCATTGGTGACAGTTGGATTGAGCTTCTCTCTTAATTGACGATCATATGCAGCATGCTTCTCATGTTGTTGTAGATAAGCAAACAATTGTTCATAGTTCGTATTTCTCAATCCTTTGTTAAGCTTGACAGCTGTGACAAAATGATCCCACTCAGGTGACATGTTGTTCACAAACTTAGAGTTGAGTTGAATGTTGGGCATTGTCATTCTGATCATTCTCATGTCATTAACCAGCTTGTGAAATCTGACATAGTAGTCGGTAATGTTTTCACCAGGATTCATTTTGAAATGCTCAAACTCATCATACAATTGAGATTCATGGTCTTCTTTGGTCAACTCCGATCCGGACAGAAGCATTTTGACATTGTCCCACACAACTTTGGCTTCAGTGTTGAAGTTGATAAGCTTGTACACATCTTTGGGTAACCCTTGTATCACGATGTTGGAGGCTCGAATGTCAGCATCATAGCGCTTCTTTTCAACATCAGTGAGATCATTGTAAGTGCGTGGTCTATCAATTCCCTGAACGACAGTACCATCCTCAGCCGTGGAGATAGCATCTCTGGTTGTACCCATCTGCATAGGACCTTCATCGATAGATCACAGAATGTTCTCACCATTTTCTTTACCCAAGCAATGCAATCTGATTCTTTGTGCCCATGATTCATAATCTATCCTGTCTAGCATCGGAGGTCGGGTGTCGGACCCAGCATCTTGAATGTCATCTGAGACTGTCGACATCTCAAAGTCTTCAAACGGGATTTTACAGCTTTTGTGACTTAAACCGAGAAATGATTCTTTCTAGGGATTTTACTAAAGTCAACAAAAGAAACCGGAAGATATATTCAGCATATTAAACTAAAAGAGAGTTACTAGATGAGTTACAGTTTGCATCAAGTGTTAAGTTGTGACAAGTCAAGTTGCAATATATCCAATTGAGATTAG